>CM021104.1:493279928-493344156 GCA_007115665.2 Sequoiadendron giganteum
AGGGGTCGAGGGATTAGGGTTGAAGGGTTGAGGGTTGAGGGATTAAGAGGGTATGGGGGTCGAGGGATTAGGGTTGAAGGGTTGAGGGTTGAGGGATTAAGATGGGGGTCGAGGGTTGAGGGTTGAGAGTTGAGGGATTAAGAGGTTATAGGGGTTGAGGGATTAGGGTTTAAGGATTGAGGGATTAAGAGGATATGGGGGTTGAGGGATTAGGGTTTAAGGGTTGAGGGTTGAGGGTTAAGGGTTGATGGATTAAGATTGTAGAGGGGTTGAGGGATTAGGGTTTAAGGGTTGAGGGTTGAGGGTTGAGGGATTAAGAGGGTATAGGGGTTGAGGGATTAGGGGTTAAGGGTTGAGGGTTGAGGGATTAAGAGGATATGGGGGTTGATGGATTAGGGTTTAAGGGTTAAGGGTTAAGGGTTGAGGGTTCAGTGTTGAGGGTTGAGGGATTAAGAGGGTATAAGGGTTGAGGGATTAGGGTTTAAAGGTTGAGGGTTAAGGGTTGAGGGTTGATAGGGTATAGGGGTTGAGGGATTAGGCCTCACTTATCTCACAATCCCTCTCTATCAAGCCTCACTTATCTCACAATCCCTCTCTGTCAGGCCTCACTTACCTCCCACCCTACTTTCTTAGGTCTCTCCTTCCCACCCCCTCTCTCCCACTTTGACTCCCTCTCCTTCTCTCAGGTGTCTCCCTCCCAGCCTCTCTCTCTTAGGTTTCTCCCTCCCATGCCTTGTCCCTCCCCCTCTCTCTCTCTCCCACTCCCTCTCTTTCTCACTCCCTCTACCTCTCTCCCACTTTGTGTCTCTCCCTCTCTCTGAAGTCTCTCCTTTTCAGAGGAACGTACTTGGCGAGCGCCAAATGGGTTTTACCTTGAAACGGTAAAAATAAGGGTTGACCCCGTGATTCAGGCCCACATTCTCCTGTGTTTGTCTAGTTCAACGCTTTATCCAAGTCAGAAACACCTTTTTTTCTGTAGTTGACTTCATATTGTACTAATCTATGCTTGATCCATCACCTTTTTACCACCAATATGCATGGTAGACAATGTAGATGAAGATATTTTGAAGTTTCTACATCATTTTACATTATCTAAGGTAATATATTCATTTTGGTAAACTGAAATGTTTGTATTTAGTATATTTGTTTGTTTTTGACAATATAAACTAAATTTCCTTAATGATTTTATTAATCATAACAATTGGACTTAGAATTCAACATTGAATTAGATGGGATTTGCATAAAAAAGTTCAATTTTTATGAGTTTGAAGAACAAAAAAAATAAAAATATGACATTTACTTAACATAAATTTACTTATGAATTCTATTTGCATTGCTTATAGTAGTCCATTTCCAGCATGGCTAGTGGAATTCACTGTATTTCATTCTTTTTTCAACTAATTTGGAAAAAAATTATTTTCATCTAATTTGGAAAATCTCATTGCCAAAGAAATAGTGAATAATGATAAAATATAGCATCACAAACCCTTCTTTGAATCCATATTATTCATGACTTTGTTGACAATCAAAAATTTGGTTTTGAGAAAAATAAACACAAGAGTCTCTAGTTTTCATTTAGGTGACAGCAATTTATACCCTAGGTTTGTGATTCTCATTGATTTATTGTATTGAATGGTTTCCACCCCTCTCTACATCAATTTTTTTGTAAAATGCATTACTTACTTTTGTTCTATGTGTGTTTGTGGACATGTAGCATTCAAGGTCATGCCGAGGAAATGACTGAAGCCTCTAACACCAGAAGAACGTGTAGTTAAAAATGCAAGGAGAAGAGAATCAAAAAATGTAGCTTGTGAAGCAAAGGAATTGCAGCCCATACAACCACAAATTCCCGTGCAATCTAAGAGAGATGTCAAATTGGAAAAACAAAGGGCACGAATGAGGAAAGTTCATGGAAGGATAGGAATGGATACAGAAGTTGGGGGCACATCATCAACCATAAGTTAAGATCAATGCACATCTCCAGTTGAAGACACATTGACAACAACATGTGGTTTTCCATGTACATCAGAAATCACATCTCCAATTGAAGACACACCATAAAAAATATTGCATTTTGAAAGTACATCAGCAAACAAATCTCTATTTGAAGGAACTCCACAAACGACATCTCAAGTTGGAGGTACAACATTATTTACATGTCAATCTCAAGGTATGTCATCAATTGTACCTCCAATTTAAGGTACACGATCTATCCCCGATGTTGTTGACCTTCCCAATATTGACACAAATTTACATTTGAGAACTCCTCCTAGAGTTTTGCATAGAAAACCTACATTTTTTATTGATATTGATTCCAATGTTTTGAAATGGATGCCTAATAAGATTCCAAAATGTACATGTCAAAGATATGCAGAAAGGATATGGAGTTTGGTTTTTTGCGAAGCTAAGTGAGGGTGGAAGATGCCAACTATTTGTTGAAATGATGAGGCAACTCAAATTTAGGCCCACCATGAAGGCTCTTGGGCTAAGATTTTTGAATGACTCAAGTGAAAATTCCATTGTAAAGAACTTGATAAGTGAATACGAGAGTGTGGGTTCCACCTCACACATGAAGGATAGTTGTACCACACAACGTGTGATGACAAAAACATTGTTAAGCAGTCAAACAAGGAACAAGATGAACCTTACAAAGGCAAGTAAGTCTTTGAAAATAAGTAGATCATCTCTAATGAGATCCAAAGGAAGGTGTGAAAGAGTGGAGGATCCAAATATCAATCAGTTATGGGCGTTTTCGAGTAGAGTGCCATGGAAAGACACAAGAATTGCTCAAGGCTTGAGATCTTTAATTGTGAATTATTGGAATGATAACACAAGGACCTCTCCTAATCAAAGAGATGTTGTAAGAAGGAGAATTGGTAGCAAAAACTATGAGCCACATCCAATGCATTGTTGATTTTGTACAAAAGTTTCCTGAAATTAAAATATGTCAAAGGTATTTTGAAATGCTAAAGCCTTTTTATGTCAAAATAAATCACACACGCACTACTTGTTGTTGTAGGGTTCATATTGAATTTTCTAACCATTATGATGTTTATCGACGTATATGTGTAGATATGCATACTAACAATGTTTTGCAGGAATGTAACATAATGCCTCCACCTAAATCGTCAAGAAAATTTTTGTCTTCCATTTTATGTGAAAGAGAGGATGGTCAAATTTTTTACAAAAAATAATGTTTGGATGGCACATGTGATCATTGTGGTGGCATGCAACATTTTCCAGTTTGCCAACACATGGCTAGTACACACACAATTGGAGACAAAATTGTGGAATTTGGCGAATATAAGATAGTGGAATACAGTCTAAAAGATAGGAAAGAAGCAAAGAAGTGTGAATTGGTCAGTGATAAGATTCCAGTGTATCAGTTTATGGGCATTTTTCGTGATCAAGTGGTTTATGATTATGCAATGCATACACACAGAGCACAATGGTTGGACTCACAATTCAAGTTATGCAAGAACACATTTCCACTTCATCATATCATTTCAGTTGTCGACTTCGCTGAGAACTACACACTACAACCATAGAACGAGGTGCAATCATAGTACTACAACTCCATGCAGGTTGCTATATTTGTACATATAGCATTCATTCATGCAAATGATAGTAAAGAGGAAAATAGGAAAGTATTGAGGGAGTATCACTTTTACATCAGTGATGATCACACACATTCTATAGATTTTGTTCAAGGTTTGTTTCACATGTTCTATGTTGATCTGGCTAGTAGGGACATATCATTTAGTTAGCATATCTGGTTAGATAATTGTACATCACAATTCAAGAACGCCAGAATGTTTTACTGGTTGAGCAGGATGCATAGGATTAGTGGTGTTCAACATATGTGGAACTTCTTAGAGGCCGGGCATGGAAAGGGGGAGCATGATGGAGTAGGTGCATGTATCAAAAGATCCCTAGCACAAGAAGATTTAAAGTACACAAATAGTGTAAAGTTGACAGATGCAAGATCAATTTTCCAGTGGTGCAATGGTTCAATGGGTCCAGGTAGTGAAGGTAATTCTTTAGTTTGTAGATTTTTTCATTTAGTAGATGATACTAACATTGCAAAATATGAGGATTGTTGTACACTAACAAGATTGAGTGAGCTACACTATTTTAGAAGCTCCAATGCAGGTACATGGACTATCCATACAAGGAAGATGGCATGCTTTTGTTATGCATGTACACTTCAATCATGGAATGATTGTGAGTCAACAGAGTGGGTTGACGAATGGCTTGTAAGAAGTCTAACCCCACTTGACACTTATCAGCTCTCGACGGCTCTAAAATCACGGAGATACAATCATCCATTGACTTTGATCATATATCGGACCTACTAGAACTAGGTAATATATCTTACTTACAAGTTTTATTATGTTTCTCAGTAAATAAATCTAACAAGATGAACATATCAATGCAAGGCATGTTTATGCAGTGATTGCAAATGAAAACAATGAAGAGGCTACAAATTATTACCTATGTCATTGTATCGAGGCCAAAAATAAATTGGAGTCTCCAGTTATAGACAGAGAAAACATAGAATATCCTACATGTTTAGTGGTTGTTACTGGAACATGGCTTCGAAGCTATCTAGTTAAGAATGTTGCAGTTTGGTTGTTTGAGGACTTTGACACGCATCAGAAAATTCTTCACTACTCGAACCTTGTCGTTGCCACCAACATTCATTTGATCATATATAAGGGTAGACTTGCAAACAAGAACTTGTGGAAAGTGTGTGAGTCTAACCACGAGGCAATAATCGACACAATAAAGACTAGAGCAGACCTAGATGGTTCCCTGGATTGATTTGTAAGTATGCACATTGAATTTATAAAGCCATGTTAGTGATCACTCTTTTGGACCAACACCTTGCAATAAGGCTTTTTCACGATTACTATTTGATGTCATATGCATTTACGACTGTCATTGATCCTTTTCTGATTGTGACTGTAGGTAATACTGAAGTTTGTCACAATATATAAGAAAAGAACAACATCGATTGCTAGTGCAAGTGTTCAATGGTATGAGAAACATCGGTTGCTGGTGCATTTTATGGTTGTCAATCTTCTCTTTCTTTTCCATCTCCTAGATTTATTGGATTCTTATATGCTACACGTTTTATGTTAAGCCTCTCATTGATATATTTGAAATTTATATGTAGGGTCATCGAGAGATGATAAAGTAGCGAAGGGGTACATCACCATTGTAGGACCTTCAATCGACCTCCTTATCTAGCATGCATGAAGGTGATAGTAGGTCTTGTCAGCTATATGACTGACATTATTTAGTTATTACTCTTTTAATGATTTTTATGTGAGTCTATGTCTAAGATTGAGAGGCTTTTGCAGGTTTTTTGTGGACCAAATTCCTATGATACTACACAACCATAGAGAGGCTACTACCCATGTGTTTCATAGGGAGCAGGGGATGTACATGTTTTGAACCATTTTGGAATGCAAATAGTTGGGCTAGCTGAGGTCGAATGGAAAAACGAAACTGGACAGCAACTCCTTTTGTCCTTTTCTCAAGTACAATATATTTCATGATTTGTGTTGGAAATGGGAGGATTATTTCCCTGCATGTATTGCTACAAGTATTGACAAATGGGAATATTTTCAAGATGTTCTTCCATCACTATTGTAATATTTGTCATTGACTTACTGTATTTTTTGAAGACTCCATATTCATAAGGACCTATTGTTGCATACACAACCATAGCTCCTGGAGTCTTGAGACACTAACTAACATAGACTTGACAGTCATATGACATTGACTATGGTGAGTGAATTTGATTTTCAAGAACTTTATAATCATACACTCACTGTACTTAACAACTGATCACTACTCATTTCTAATCTATCCTTTTCATTTGCACATTGCCATGTACAATGACCCTTCATAGTTCCCTTATGTTCATGCATTCATGATGCTTGTCTTAATGAATAACCTTCCTTTAAATATATTGTCCTTTGATGAAATGATGACTGTCTTCATACCTCACCTCCCTTGACACTGTCAATTGACTGTACATTTGTTTGTTTCCTATCCAATTTCAGCTCTCCTAAATTGGATCTTTTCAATACCCTCATAATAAGGAAGTGACCGACCTCAAAGAGGTTATAAAGGAAGACATCTCCAAATTGTTGTACCAATATGAGAAAGAGAAAGCAACCCTACAAATAGATCAATGTGGTAAGGGTTTCTAATTCATTAAGAACATGGGGGATTCACATGACATGGTAGCCTTGGTCTACATCAACAAGGAATAAGATAACCCATTTTTCTAGAGAAATGACAAAAATATCAAGGGCTTGGGTATGGTTCATTATACATTACTCCTAACATCGAGAGTACCCCTAAAATCATATTGCTTAGGGTTGACAAGGTAGGGGCAGCGTATTCCTTAGAGAAATTGATGCAACCTAGGTCATCTCTAACATACCTTAGTGTATGACATTCAACAAGATAACTACTATGGTTCAACCGACTCGATCCCTTAAGGGTGCAAAGTGCAAAAGGGAAACAATATTTGATAGGGTATTACTTGTAAACCATGGTGATTACGAAATATCTGTCTAAGCCTATGAGATCACGTTGGACCCCTCTATAATAACCTCTCTTGGTTATTGCTATCTCAGAGTCATTTTCCTGTGGTGGCAAATTTTCACTTGGGGAAAGAGTTGTCAAATGCAAGTAGTTGAAAGTTGCAAAGTGGTGCAACTTTCGTTTTGCAGCTCGTGTGACCAAAAAAATTGTTCCAATGCATCCGGGTGGGTATGTTTACACTAGCATGGTCCTCTTTCACACCTAAACACGCGGAATCTCTTCGAGCTACGTTCAACCGGATCGATCCCTTAAGGGTCCAAAGTGCAAAATGGTTGTGAAATTCAACATGCTATTACTCGAACACCGTGATGCTTAGAAACTTATCATCTGATCCTATAAGATCAAGTTGGGCCCATCTACAATAACCTCTCTCATTTTTTCTATCTCGAAGGAATTTTCCTGTGCTGGCGAATATTCACTCGAGGAAAAAGTTGTCAAATGCAAGTAGTTAAAAATTGCAAAGTGGTGCAACTTTCGTTCTGCAACTCATATGACCAAATGGACTATTCCAACGTATCTCGATGTGTACGTTTACGTTAGGCATGGTCCTCTTTCACACCCAAACACGCAAAATCACTCTGAGCTAGATTCAACCGGATCGATCCCTTAAGGGTCCAAAGTGAAAAATGGCTGCGAAATTCAGCATGGTATTACTCGGATACCGTGATGCTTAGAAACCTCTCATCTAATCCTAAAAGATCATGTTGGGCCCATCTACAATAACCTCTCTCAGTTTTCGCTATCTCTGAGGCATTTTCCTATGCTGGCGAATTTTCACTCGGGGAAAAAGTTGTCAAATGCAAGTACTTGAAAGTTGCAAAGTGGTGCAACTTTCATTCTACAGCTCGTGTGACCAAACAGACTTTTCCAACACATTTGGGTGGGTAAATTTACACTAGGAGTGTTCCTCTTTCACACCCAAACATGCAGAATCGCTCTAAGCTACGTTCAATCGGATCGATCCTTTAAGGGTCCAAAGTGCAAAATGGTTGTGAACTTCAACATGTTATTACTTGGACACCATGATGCTTACAAAATTCTTGTATGATCCTATGGGATCACATTGGGCCCCTCTACAATAACCTTGCTCGGTTTTTTCTATCTTAGAGTCTTTTTCCTATGGTGGCGAATTTTCACTCGAGGAAAAAGTTGTCAAATGCAAGTAGTTGAAAGTTGCAAAGTGGTGCAACTTTCATTCTGCAGCTCATGTGACCAAACAAACTATTCCAATGCATCTAGGTGGGTACATTTACACTATGCATGGTCCTCTTTTTCACCTAAACATGCGGAATCGCTCCGAGCTACGTTCAACCGGATCGATCCCTTAAGGGTCCAAAGTGCAAAATGGCTGCGAAATTCAGCATGCTATTACTCGGACACCGTGATGCTTAGAAACTTCTCATCTAATCCTACAAGATCATGTTGGGGCCATCTACAATAACCTCTCTCGGTTTTTGCTATCTCAAAGGCATTTTTTTGTGCTAGCGAATTTTCACTCGGGGAAAAAGTTGTCAAATACAAGTAGTTGAAAGTTGCAAAGTGGTGCAACATTCAATTTGCAGCTCATGTGACCAAATGGATTGTTCCAACGCATCTGAATAGGTATGTTTATGTTAGGCATGGTCCTCTTTCGCACCTAAACACGCGAAATCGCTCTGAGCTACGTTCAACCGGATCGATCCCTTAAAGGTCCAAAGTGCAAAATGGCTGCGAACTTCAGCATGCTATTACTCAAACATCGTGATGCTTAGAAACTTCTCATCTGATCCTACTTGATCACATTGGGCCCCTCTACAATAACTTTGCTCGGTTTTTGCTATCTCAGAGGCTTTTTCCTATAGTGGCTAATTTTCACTCGAGGAAAAAGTTGTCAAATGCAAATAGTTGAGGCATATTTTCAAACAATTCACTGCCTTGTCTATGGCTTGTCATGTCATTCCATCACCATGAGACCACTTTTCTTTGAGGCATTATTTCAAAAAGTTCAATGGCTTGTCTATGCTATTGCTTACTATTATGCTTTCATAGATTTTTTCCAAGCATCCATAGCTTGTTCGAAAGCATCTGTTTTAGGCTTTTAGCCATAGCAAGAAGGCAATGAACTATTTGATAAAATGCTTTGGTAGACATATATGAAAAATTTCGTAGCATAGACAAGGGAATGAACTATTTGAAAAAATGCCTCAAAGAAATGTGGTCTCATGGAATGCCATGACAAGCTAAAGCAATTGGCAGCTGCTCCTAGTTATTAGTTATGTAATGTGAAGTAATTGCATAACTACTCAGGTTGACTTTGTAAAAAGCTATATTGTAATTGAAATTTTGTCATCTATCAACATCTAGTTATTGGTTATGCAATGTGAAGTGATTCTTTGAGTTTGAAAGATGTGCAATGCATGAATATAAACTACAAAAATCTATTTTCTATATTTCATTAATTAAACTCTTTATTTTATTTGCTCTCTATATCTCTATGCTATGGAAATGCTATTCGATTTCAAAAAAGATAGTTTTATCTCTTGTTATACAATTTTTTACGTTTTTTTATCTCTTGTTATAAAAAGGAGCAGATATACAATGTTAAAGAAGAGTGAAAGTACAACTAAATTTATCATTTCAAAGCAATTTTTTTGATGCATTTTTTCAAATAGTTCACTGCCTTGTCTATGCTATTGCTTACTATTATGCTTTTGATATGTTTTATGAAGCATCCATAGCTTGTTCAAAATCACTTGTTTTAGGCTTTTAGCCATAGCAACAAGGCAGTGAACTATTTGAGAAGATGCTTTGGTAGACATGTATGAAAAATGTGGTAACATAGACAAGGCAAGGAACTATTTGAAAAAATATCTCAAAGAAACTTGGTCTCATAGAATGCCATGATAAGAAAATGCAATTGGCAGCTGCTCCTAGTTATTAGTTATGCAATGTGAAGAAATTGCATAACTGCTTAGGTCGACTTTGTTCAAACTATATTGTAATTAAATTTTTGGCATCTATCAGCATCTACTTATTAGTTATGCAAAGTGAAGTAATGCTTTGAATTTGAAAGATGTGCAATGCAATGTAATCAACGACATGAATATAAACTACAAAAATCCATTTTTTACAATTCATTAGTTAAAATATTTATTGTATTTGCTCTCTATATTTCTATATGCTATGTAAATACCTTGCAATTGTATTTAAAAGGCTTAATAGGTCAGTTAGGTGGTATTTGCAAAATCAAGTTGTGAATGAATGGTAATTAAGAGCAAAATTGGCAAATTGCCATCTTAGAAGTCTAACAAAGGGTGGTTATGGTGGTTGATCGGCTCAATGGGTAGTTGGAAGGTGGTATCAAGATATATTGTTGTAATACCCTGAGTTGAGGGTTGATTTTGTTTAGTTTCTAATAAGAAAATATACTTGAAAATGCTAATCACTGGTTTTCTTTGTTTTCCTGAATTTTCTTTGCCTTGCACGGGCCCATACAAGTCTATCATGACTTGAGGCTTTGGATACTTGATTACATATGTGTTTACTCTCTTTGCATCTGTTTTGAAGGTTTAAATCCACCGTTGGTGTGTGTGGGATCAACAAACTTGGTTACTGCTCTGTTTTCTATGTTAGGGGTTTTGAGGGCAACACCATGACACATTAGCCAATCCACCTATTGTTCTGACCCTGTTTCTTGGTGGATTGTCCTATACCATGATTAGTTTGGTGTATGAATACTTTAGAGGCCAAGAGAATGAATAAACTCAATGGGGTGTGAAGTTCTAATGCTGTTTAGGGGTGTTTCCACCATGAAAGTAAGGAACTCAAGTACTGAATCTGAGAAATACTAAAAGAAATGGGATTGTGAGTGTCTTTTAAGTTAGGTCAGAGGTGTTGTGGGGGGTTTGGACCTTTGGAAGGATTGGGGGAGGTCTAAAGTTATGAGTTTCTTTAAAACCCTTGTTTTTTTGAAGGTTTAGGACGGTTTGTGAGTAGAGGAATAGAACAAGTTCTTGGGGCTCTTAAAATGGGAGAATACTGAGTTTGGTGAGCATCCCTAAGACTATTTCAAGTTTCCTTGGTTTGGAGGTGAGTTTTTGAGGGGGTTCCTTTAGAAATTAGGCCTAATTATGAAGCCTAGAGCGAGGGAGGTGTATTGAAAGTTCATGTTGGTTCAAAAGAGTTACTATTGGTTTTGGCATATGTTGTGTAACCTTGAAAAGGGTATCTTAATCCACCTTTAAATGGCCAGGTGTTTTGGAAAGGTTGGGAGAAATTAGGCATGGACCAGGTTTTGAGTTTGGTGCAGGAGCATCTACACCACATCATCAATTTTTTTTATTTGAATACATCAATAGGGAAATGTTATGTCTTTAGGTTTATTTTGTCTAATAAGCTTTGAGAGATCAAGCATAATGCAAATAAAGGGTGTTTTGTGTCTTAGAAGTCAATTAGAAATCATATAAGTTGTAAAATGCTGACAAAGCAACTTTAACACAAACAAATGTAATTAAGTGACCAACTAATCCCAAAGTTGGTTATGGGCATTGGGGAGAAGATGGTTGTTGGAAAGTTCTTTAAAAATCCTTACCAAGGCTCGAATGAGAGAGTGGAAGCAGTTTTGTAACAATTTTACACAATAAACACCACAGTTTTGAGAAATTTTCTAGAAAAATATTGTTTTATTGATCTTTTTGAGTGTTGTACGGGCACATATAGGTTTTCATGGTCTAATAATTTTAGAGGATGTGTCTATATTTTTTATAATTCATTTATTTTTTATTTGGTGTCTTAACTCTTTGTTTGTAGAGAGAACCAACACAAACAGTGACTGTCCCAGTGTTGCTGAATCAAGGGTTTGAGGGGAAATTTGTGATGTAACAATCAATCCACATGTTGTTTGCTACTATATCTCAGTGGATTGATTGAAAACATGTTATAGTAAGTGTGTCAACTCATTTTTGAATAAGGATTCATAATTATGTGGTGTTTTTGTGACTGTTCTAAGACTAAACAAGGGTTTTCCAACATGGAAGTGAGGAACCAAAGAGAGGTTTTTAAGAATTAATGCCTATAAGGGTTATGTGAGGGTTTGATGAGTCTATTTAGAAGTATTTTTAGGTTTTTTGGGATTTGGAAGTCTTGAGAGAGGTTTGGAGTTGTATGTTTCTTTAAAACCCTTGATTTTGTGAAGGTTTAGGAGGGTTTCTTGGGTTTTGTGAGTTAGAGGCTCTGTAGATACAAACTAATGACAAAATTTGAGGTTTGGCACCATGACCTAAGATTTTCCAAGGTGTTTGGATAGATACCTAAAGTTGGAAGGGTGGTCCCTTTGGAAAAAAGGGGCTAATTGTGAAGCCAAAATTGAAGTAGGTGTGTTGAAAGTCTATGTTGTTCCAAAAGAGAGACCATTGATTCTTTGGTATGTTGTGTAGCCCTGAAAAGGATATCTCAATCCATCTTGTAATTGTCTAGTGTTTTGGAAAGGTTGGGAGAAATCTAGCTAAAACTAAGTTTTCAGTACTACAAGAATAACCAGTCACAAATGTGAGTTTTGGAAACCTTGATGAATCTGACTTAGGGATTGTTCTCAATTGATTCAATTGTCATTGTATGAATGTTGATGGTCTTTGTAGGGCCTTGGTGGAGTCTTGTTGTTCATTTGCAAGGTTGAGGAGTTGAGACCCTTGAGGGTGGGTTGATGCCTATTAGGCTGAATCATTATGAAGAAGAGTTCTTGATTGAGAATTGGCATTTCCATTGTTGTGAGTTTTCTCCACCTTGGCTCTGCATTAGAGTGCTACAAGGGTGGATTGTTGGGTAAGGTGTTGAATGAATATTTTGGTTTGATGGGGCTTTGAGGTTGTGTAGATTGCTCAAAATAGGTTGTATTAATCTTGTTAGGAGCCCCTTGAAGGTAGGTTGCCAGACTGATTGGGTTTGAGCCTCCTTGCCTCCGAATTAGTGAGACACAAGTAATTGAAGAATTCCAAAGGATATAAACCACCACGAATGGAGCTTATTTATACAATACACTTTAGATGGGGCTTATTGAGCATTCGACAGTAATTAATTAAGCATTAGATGTAAACAAAATCCATGCCCACAACATTCAAGCATACAACTTACACAATACACATGATAACATCATTCAAGAATGGCAGTAGCAAAATAGGAGTTTCTTTAATCAAAAATCTGAAAGTCTAGACAATGATATATATTGATAAAAGTATATAAATATATCCAAAAAACCATATAGGCTTAGTACAAAGGAGCCATTTGGACATAAAATATCACGTATATATCAATAGTACAAAACATATGTTCCAAAATGCCACATAGGCATACAAAAAACAACACTAATACATAGTCATTTCCCTCTAGGGGAAGGAAATAGATCCCATGTTGCCTTTGAAATCCTGGATGGAGTGACTGTTGCTTGTCTTGTCTTTCGAACACGCCTGCTACTCCTCCTCTCTTCACTCTGGACCTTCAACTAATACAATTAAAAGTAAAGATGTTAAAACATAGAAATTGAATTATGGACATTTGGCATATAACAAAATATAATCACTTACCGCATACATATAGTCATCATGCACATTTAAAGCATCACCATGTCCACGATCTGGAGTGACAACCACCTGTAGCAACCATGAAGATAGAAATTAAACTACATAAAATTATCGTGAAAATTTTCTATAAAAGAGCAAATATAATGTCAAATCGACTAATCTATTCCATACCTCTCTCAATGGATCAGAACTGGCTATTGCTACAGCAACTCCATGGTCCATCGTGCCACCAACATCACCAGGGCTATCTCTTGTCAACAGCTACAAATGAAACAATATCTCAGGTATCATGTTGATATAGGAGAACATAGTGTGACACGATCAAAGAATACTTGAATGCAATGTTTGTGTTTCTCATCATTTTTTTAGATTTGTATATACGCAAAATTATGAAAACTAGCTAACATAGATTTACAACCCTATTAATGAATAAAGGCTACTTGAGTGCACATTGTTTGAGGATATGAATTGCGAGGTGTGGAGGAAGAAGGTGCACCAAGAAACTGTTTGAAATCCGAAGGATGTTATGAGACAAACATTCAAATATAACATTCAACTGTTCAAATGCAATAATAATATCTTTAATACTAGTTGCATACCTATGGACTCATCGTCGAGAATATATAAGGGTCTGTAGGAATAGAGCATCCCTCATGAACAATGCGACACTGAAATTTCATCATATCAAAATTCTACTAATTTAGTTATTCTTAAATTTCAAAATATATTTTAATAAACATTAAAATAACTTGCTAAATTTTACCTGAGTGTCAATGCCGAATGTATCATTCAGAATATCATCTGTGAAATCCATCGCCTCTATAGCTAACATAGGTTGTGTAGCTGCATCACGAGCACCCTGATAATCATACGTGCAAACAACACCACAAGCGCCACAATGGTGGGGTGGAGCTCAGGGCCTACACGTCTCCTCCACACCAGGCTCTACTAGAGGACTCGCACACTGTAAAATGGTCTGGGTGACTGAGCCAATCAACTTCATTGTGTCCACCTCTACACTGTCCTTAACAATGGAAGGAACAACGACATGCTCCACCATGGGTTTGCCCAAGGCTCTCAGTGCCAACTATGGATTATGTCGTGCAGTAGGTCTATCGTGTGTGGAGCCCCCACCTCTACCCTGAAAGTCTAAGATGTCAAAATAGTTTGGCATTTTATTGAGGACAAACTCGCAATAGAGTTTCCTCAAAAAGTATTGCGGCACATCATGGTTATTGCATGGAGGTTGGTCAAATACCATCCACCACTACTCCCAAAATTTGTTTCTAATTAAATCATGGTGGCACCAATGGATGGGGAACCTCCTGCATGCATGGGACAAATTTTCATTGGTTTTTGGGTCTTTAAATAAAGCACACAACTCGTCTTTGCTAATTTTTAGTTTTTTGACATCTGCATATGACAAACCATTAGCATAAAATTGCTTCATCTCATCTCTCTTAGTTGACCAAAAATTCATTTGCTCGCTCGTTTCTCCTACATGAGTTAAAATTGACTTCAATGATTCAGCAATCCCTCTCCTATAAGGGTGGGTTTTGGCATGCTCGGTTAATCTTGCAATTAATTGTTGAATGTCTCTTTTATTGTTTTCAATTTGATTTTGAATATTTTCTTGTGTTCCTTGAGGATGCCTATGAATTGATGGAGCTATTTTGGGTTGTTCTTGTATAGGAGGCTCTTGATGAGGGGGTGATTGTGAATTCTCAATGTTTCCAAGTGGAGATTCATTCCTTGAGAATTAGAATAAATTTTTATTATAAAAATCTATTTAAACTTGCATTCCAAATCAAATTCAAAATAAATAGAATAAAAATACACACCTCTTTGCAATCTTCGACCTCTCTAACATGTTGGCGGCATCCTTGTGGAAAATGGAAAGCTAAGGATGCAAAGAATGGAGGAGATTTGGCGAGCGCGAGTTGGAGACCTAAAATCTTCCTTCTCAAGCCGCGGGTTGAAGACAAAATGAGGGTTCCAAACCCGAATTTTGCATTTTATGTCTAGAAAGACATTTGGCGTGCGCCAAAGGCCTTATTTCAAGCTTTTTCTGATCGTTTTTTAATTTGGCACCTAAATTGTGTCATAGACTGGTGCACTTACCCACTTATGCAAGTACAAATGAACACCTACAACCAAGTGACATTATGTCAAACAGTTGGCATGCAAACTAACATGTTGAACATGAATGCACATTACATCAAATATATGGATGACCACTTATAACTCCTTTATTGAATGCAATCCCAAGTACTATGATGCTATGAAAATCGCTTAGACTCTTGGCTTACAATGAGATATACAAACAATGCCAAATCTGATTCTGAGTAATCACCTATAGCAGCAATACTAAATGACTAAGATGGCAATGCAAACTACTTTAAATTGCAAGAGGAACCTGGTTATAACAACACCCAATGATGATGTTGAAGAAACAATCGATATCTAATGAAATGAGCTCCTTCCTAGCCCAAGTCGATGACCTCTCCCAGCCACCCCTGTTCTGATGTAGAATGATAATATAAAATTATACGTAGCCTCCAAGTCTCCTAACAAGCACCAAATATCATCACAATGCCCTCACAAATGGAGCACTCCAACTAGGAAGAGAAATCGATGCACATATGATCCTCCATGAATAAAATTGTGGTCTTCATGTAGTTGATATGATGATTGTACATTTAATACCAAATCTTTATTTATTCTCCAATCTGCAGATGCAAATCTGTAATGAACATCTACAACTGAAATGCAAAGCTATATCCAACCCCAAATCGAACTCATCACAAAATTGGCCCTTGGCCACAAATTTTGGCACCAAATGAAAGGACTGTAATATCCTCTCCAATCTACAACCCTTCAGAGGATATCTCACCACCTCATTTATGCTAATCTATGGGAGTTTTCATTCCAAATGACCAAGTAGATAATCTGCAAAACCCTTGGCTTCACAAAGATTCATCAAATGCAAATGACAATATCTGGATGATTAAACAAAGGTTGGCCTGCCCTAATTATACTTTTCTCACCAAGTCTAGGGCGGCCATCTAGAAGCTTCCACAAAAATATTTTATTTCATTTGCACCTATTAAAATATTAAAATACAATTCATTAAGTGCCAACATCAAAACATTTGGTTTTCCAACATCCGGATAACACAATGTGTTTTCCAATGTGTTGTGTTAACCAACATTCAACATAACATAGGAAACCCCCATATAACTACTGAATCCAGGAGAAGAGCCGATAACCATTTGGGTAACTGTCACAAAGACCATCTAACCATGCCCTATTAGCCTATGAGGGCCACTGATAGACTAATCATGTTGATGTGTGAATGTCTAGCTCGAAGGGGACATTATAGTCTGCCCCTCCTGTAATTACTTGTCCCCAAGCAATCTCAACTCAAGATGTTGTAGAATCTCCTCACTCTCCCATGTACCATCCTCAACCGAGAAGTCCATTTGATCAAATACTCTCTGATAACCTGCCTTTGTAATTGTCTCTCCCTAACACCCAAGATAGCTTCGGGCACTAGAATCAAATTCCCATCATCATCCAAGGGTGGTAAATTGTGTAAGGAACAACACAATGTCCTAACGCCTTCTTGAGGCATTACACATGGAAACAATTATGCACTATGTTGTTTGCCAGTAACTCTAACTCATAAGCCACCTCGCCAACTCGCCTGATGATCCTGAAAGGTCCATAATAGTGTGGCTTAAGCTTCTCTACACCACTCTTTTTTAGAGTAGATTGTCGATAGGGTTGTAACATCAAGTACACCATATCCCCTGCCTCAAAGGAATGCTCAACTCTCTTTTGATCGGCATATTGCTTCTGCTGATTTTTTGCCTTCTAAATGTTTTCATGAAGAGCTCTCATAATTTCCTAGTTTTCCTACAAAAGATCCCCAACACTAGACACTCTACTATCGCTCAACAACAAATCAAGAAAGCTAGGCACCTCATAGCCATACAAAGCCATAAATGGTGTCATCTGAATTGAGAGATGGTAAGTGGTATTGTAGCAATACTCACAAAGGTATATCCATTCAACCCACCCCTTCTTCTGCCCTGCAATGTAGTTCCTAAGATATACCTCCACCCATTCATTAACAATCTTTGTCTGACCATCTATCTGTGGGTGGTAACTAGTACTCGGAGTGAGCTCAGTCCCACATAGCCTGAAAAGCTCTAGCCAAAAGTGACTCATGAACCAATTTTCCATGTCACTAACAATTCTCTAAGGTAACCCATGCAACCTGAATATCTCATGGAAGAAAAGCTCTGCTACCTGTGTAGTTGAATATGTAGTTGTGATCGGAAAGAAATGAGCATACTTGGTCAAACGATCCACAACCACATAAATGCAATCCCTACCGTAGGCTTTTGGCAAGCCTGTTATGAAGTCCATCGATAAACACTCCCACTTCTTGTCAGGAATTGGAAGTGGCTGAAGTAAGCCTATAGGGTATGTGTGCTCTTGTTTGTTCTGCTAGCAAATAGGGCACTCTCTGACATAATGAAGAACATTTGATTTGAGACCCTTCCAAGTGAATCTCTCTCGTATTTTCCTATAGGTCTTGAAGTACCTGGGATGTCTTTCCATAGGTATGTCATGAAAGGTTCTCAAAATCAAGTTCTTCACCTCCGATCCTAGGGTCAAAAGGACCCTCCCTTTGTAGATGATAAGATCATTTACAACTAAATACCTATTATCTTATACAAACCCTTCAACAATACCTGAAGCCTAAGAGTCCTTGGCATACTCTGCCACAATCAAGTGCCTCCAATCCTTTGAAATCTCTGCCATGGAGCTCAAATGTGGGTGGCGAGATAAAGCATCAACAACTACATTTTGAGTCCCTTTGACATAGGCAATGTCAAAGTCATAAGATTGCAACTTGCTTACCCACTTCTACTAACGGTCATTGAGATCCCGCTGCCCTAGGAAATGTCTCAAGCTATTATGATCCATCTTATTAACAAACTTGCTGCCCACAAGATACTTTTTGAACTTGGGCAATGCATGCATAATGGCCAACATCTCCTTATCATACATATTGTAGCTCCTCTCTGGACCTTTTAGCTTCTGGCTCTCAAATGAAATTAGATGCTTGTCTTGCATAAGGACCGCACCAATCCCCTCACCCGAAGCATCACATTGTAGCTCAAGGGGTCTAGTGAAATCTAGTAATGCAAGTACTGGACAAGTAGTCATAAGCCATTTGAACATCTCAAAACAATCCTCTGCCTCTGGTGTCCAAATGAATGCCCCCTTTTTTGTCAAATCTATGAATGGTGTTGCATGCCATGAATATCCATTTACAAATCTGTGGTAGAAACCACATAAGCCCAAAAAACCTCTAAGCTATGTAAGATTCTCAGGTGTAGGCCACTCAATGATAGCCCTAGCCTTGTCAGGATCCGTACGTACACCCTCTGTGCTAATGATGTGGCCTAAGTACAACAACTTTGTCTTGCCCAAATTGCACTTGGATTCCTTGGCATATAAGGACTCCTTGCAGAGTATACCCAACACTATATCTAGATGGGCAACATGCCCTTCCCATGTTCTATTGTACACCAAGATGTCATTGAAGAAGACTAGCACAAACCATCTCAGCTGTGACTGAAAAAATCTGTTCATAGTGGACTAGAATGTAGCAGGTGCGTTGGTTAGCCCAAATGGTATAACCACAAACTCGAAGTGTCTATAATGACAATGGAAAGGGGTCTTCTCAATATCCTCTCCCTGACCTGAATCTGATGGTACCCTAACCTTAAATCAATCTTTGAGAAGTATCGATCACCATGTAATTCATCTATCAACTCATCAATCCTAGGGATAGGATACCTATTTGTAATTATTCTCTTGTTTAATAAACTGTAATCAATGCACATCTACAAAGTACCATCCTTTTTCTTAACCAAAACAATGGATGAAGAAAATGGTGACTTGCTAGGCCTAATGTGTCCCATAGCTAGTAGCTCCTTAATAGTTTTCTCTATCTCATCCTTAAGCTGCTTGGGATGCCTGTAAGGAGTAACCATTATGGGCTTGGCACCCTCCTCCAACTCAATGATATGCTCAATCCCTCTGTTTGGAGGCCTACCTAGTGGAATGTCACTGAATACCTTTGTGTGCTTAATCCTCAACTCTTGTATGTCTGGATGGTAAACTGGTTTTTGTTGTTCTCCTTGTGTCGGCATCAAAACACACCTTGTTGCCCACTCAACCATATCATGTCGCATAAGTCTCTCCATCTTCTTGATCGATATCATCCTGCAACTAGTATCTTGGATTGCCTTAAGCACATGTGTCTTCTTGTCCACCTGGAATTTCATCTCCATCTCATGAAGGTTAAGGGTAAACTCACCAATGTCATGAAGCCACTTCATTCCCAAAAACATATTAGTATCTCCCATATTTATCACATAGAAATCTGCCTTCAATTCAAAATTATTCAAACACATGGGAAGATCTAGAATCACCCTGTCACACTTAAGAGTGTAACCATTTGCTACCTTCACTCGTATGCCCTCAAATTCTTCTGTCTGAATGTCATGTCTCTCAACCAATCTGGCATCAATGAAGTTATGGGTGGCACCTATATCGAGCAAGGTGATAATATTTTTCCCTATTAAGACCCCACGCATCCTAAATGATCCCTCCTATTGTATGCTAGTGATACATGCATCTTGGCATCTCACTTCTTCTTCCTGTTCTTCCTCATTTCCAAACTTCTCCTCCTCATGTTTATTTTTGGAATCCTCTGAATCAGATTACTGGTCTAATTTTTCAAACTTGAAGTCCTCATAGAATGCCCACATTACTCTATTAGCTTTTCCCTTAGGTCTCAAGGGACAACCATGGTTTGCATCATAGGGATTTTTTCAATAAAAGCACAACTTTTTCTTGCTCAAATCATTGAGTGTATCACAATCTAGAGGTGCTGCTAATTTTCCCTTAAAATATGATTTGTCCTTCTTCTTGGAGAAGTATTTGTTGTCCCGATATGAAGAAGATCCTTTTGATGAGAACTTGCTTTGTGGGGCTGCAAGTTCCATACTCCTAGCCTTTTTCATTGCTTCCAGTAGTGTTGGTGGATCAAAGGATTTTATCCAACCCTTCAAAGGCTCCATCAATCCTTCGGTGAACAAGACTACTAATCTCCTTTCCATAATGTTGGGTACCATTACTGTCAATCTTTGAAAATCAGCAACATAGGCTTCAAGAGTTCCATGTTGCTTCAATTGTGCCAATTCTCGTAATTTCACCTCTGGGTCCATAACATCAAATCTTTCTATCAGCTTATTAGTAAATTCCTCATAAGTATGGATAGGGTTATGGCCAAGAGTGACCAAACCATGGTACCACCATTCACGAGAAGCTCCCTCCAAGTGTAGTGTAGCAAATTTGATAGCATCCTCTTCGGGCATCGGTCTCAATGAAAGATAGTTATCTAGATTTTGTACCCATGACCTTATTGTCACTTATCACTTCCATCAAAATGGGCCAAAGTCACCTTCCCAAGAACTTGCTAATAATCCATTCTTACTGGAGCACGGTGATCATTTCTTCCTCCATTCCTTCTATTCATGTGATTCATGAACTGATCAAAAGTCCACTGGTCTCTAAGATCAAGAGGTAAAGTATTATATTCCATGTGAGCTTTCCTTGCATCATCCCTAAATGGTATTACAGCCTCTACCTATGGTTGTTCCTCCCTTGGAGTGAAAGTGGGAAAAAGAGGTCTAGAGGTTGACCCTCTAGTTGTAGCATGTTGTCCAACTATTCTATCTCCTCCATTGACCTCATTGTTTCCATTATTCCCGTTAACACCTTTGTTTTCTCCAACAATGTTTTTCTGATTCGAGTTTTGAGCCACTTGCTGATCCATTCTTGAAAGCAAGCGTGACATCATATCAATCATTCCATCAAACTTCTTCTCCATTCTGGCTTCTTTTTCTTCCATGGCTTGTCTCAGATTTTCTAAAATATTTTCAACTGTTGTACTGGTGTCTTCAACTATTTTTCCTGTATCTCTTTCTCTTAGAACTTCTGAAAATGTCTCTACTTCTAGCATTGGTGGACTTTGAAACTATTGTCTCCTCTGTTCTTTGTTGTAATGTTTAATATATCTTCCACTCATTTGATAGTTGAACTATAATGATCACAAGATGGCAAGATCTTAGCTCTGATACCACTGTAATATCCCTTGCTAATTCTGACCTCAATTTGCTGATATAAGGCTCAAGGAATATTGTCAAACACTTTGTATGTGAAGAATCTACTTCTTGTTTATGAGTTTCAGTTTGCTTGCTTGTGTGAAATTGGAACATAAGATGATGCAAAAGCCTTGAAATGTATGCTAAAATGATTAAACTACAAGTATAGCATGAAATGCAAATGTTTTTGTATTGTCAAAGTGCAATAGATGACTTATGTAAGTACAAATCAACACCTACAGCCAAGTGACATTATCTCAAACAGTTGGCATGCAAACTAACTTGTTGAACATGAATGCACATTACATCAAATATATGGATGACCACTTATAACTCCTTTATTGAACGCAATCCCAAGTACTATGATGCTATGAAAATCGCCAAGACTCTTGGCTTACAATGATATATACAAACAATGCCAAATCTGATTCTGAGTAATCACCTATAGTAGCAATACCAAATGACTAAGATGACAATGCAAACTACTTTAAATTGCAAGAGGAACCTGGTTATAACAACGCCCAATGATGATGTTGAAGAAACAATTGATATCTAATGAAATGATCTCCTTCCTAGCCCAAGTCGATGACCTCTCCCAGCCACCCCTGTTCTGATGTAGAATGACTATATAAAATTAAACACAGCCTCAAAGTCTCCTAACAAGCACCAAATATCATCACAATGCCCTCACAAATGGAGCACTCCAACTAGGAAGAGAAATCAATGCACATATGATCCTCCATGAATAAAATCGTGGTCTTCATGTAGCTGATATGATGACTGTAAATTTAATACCAGATCTTTATTTATTCTCCAATCTGCAGATGCAAATCTCTAATGAACATCTACAGCTGAAATGAAAGGCTATCTCCAACCCCAAATCGAACTCATCACAAAATTGGCCCTTGGCCACAAATTTTGGCACCAAATGAAAGGACTGTAATATCCTCTCCAATCTGCAACCCTTCGGAGGATATCTCATCACCTCAGTTATGCTAATCTATGGGAGTTTTCGTTCTCAAAGACCAAGTAGATAATCTATAGAAACCCTTGGCTCCACAAAGATTCATCAAATGCAAATGACAATAACTGAATGATTAAACAAAGGTTGGTCTCCCCTAATTATAATTTTCTCACAAGTCTAGGGCAGCCATCTAGAAGCTTCCACAAAAATATTTTATTTTAGTTGCACCTATTAAAATATTAAAATACAATTCATTAAGTGCAAACATCAAAACATTTGGTTTTCCAGCATTCGGATAACACAATGTGTTTTCCAACAATACGTTTTCCAACACGTGTTAACCAACATTCAACATAACATAGGAAACCCCCATATAACTACCGAATCCAGGAGAAGAGCCAACCACCATTTGAGTAACTGCCACAAAGACCCTCTAACCATGCCCTATTAGCCTACGAGGGCCACTGATAGGCTAATCATGCTGATGTGTGAATGTCTAGCTCGAAGGGGACATTACAATACTTGCTCTATAAATTCATCATTTAGATTTAGCTTTGGATCTCAGCTTTGGGTATTAATTTAATTCATTGTTCTGGTTTTATCTTTCAATTAATGTTGTCATTGTTTGTGCTATTGTGCTTTTTAGGGTGGTTGTGCTCTGTTTTTCATTCACTTACTAAAAACTAATGTGGATTTTTTGACCTCACATATTCTCTATTAAGGTAGATAACAAGTCAACTTATTTACTGTATCTATGAGGAGACATAAAGGTTGAGACGAATTAGCCGAGTGAATCATTTCAGTTGGAGAATAGTGACAATTTGTTTTAGCTGCCAATATTTTGTTAATTGGTTTTTTATTTTAACTAGTACTATGTTAGGCCTATTCGGTTAAAACATTCAAAGCAATTGATCATCTCTACTATGGAGGTGTTGCTCCAATAGCCACATTGCACACAAAAATAAAATTTCTAACAAAACCAAGATAGATGTAAAACAGATGATTCAAGAATCACGAATTGAGCAAGGAATCAGAACCAAATAGACACAATCAGTAGACCTGAATGGTCATGATTCACGCTAGAAGATGGCAGTAGCATCTATGGAGGTCTATTTTATGCATAATGGGTTGGCATAAAAAGAGGGAAGCATCTGCATAAGGAAAATAGATATTAATATCAAATATCACTTTGCTTAGATACTAAGCAAATGGAGGCTTTCAGTTTCTTTGGGTTTTTAGAATCTCACGTAACATGCCATGTATACTTTCATTATTATAAGTAAGAATTTGATAAATTTTAACAAAACCTTGTTGTTGAGTTCACTACAAATCATTGGTAAGAGGCATTCAATGTATGCATGTCTTCATGGTCCATGCTTAAGTGATAAATATAAGCACAAATTTGATGATGTCAAGCATAAAGAATATCACTACTATATGAAAAACCTATAGTAGAAGCATAGTTAGTTGACTTGAAAATCAGAAAATATTTACCTTCAAGTAGATAATGTGTTTTCATACAATTTTTAGTATCATTTTTGTATGCCAGTTGAGCGAGAACTTGGAGCAGTGGCCTCATTTCGATGAATTGGTGCAATGCTAGAAGGGTGGCTGGGTGAAAGATGAAAAACAAATATGGGCACTATGAAAGTATCCTATCTATATCATTTCAAATTCAAAATTTTAAGGGGCCAAATACAGACATAGAAACATGTAAAATAACCAAGAATTACAGTATCATAATGTGGAACTTCTATGTGAAATATGATTGGATGTTTGCTAAACAAAAGATTGTTGTTTTCACCAATGTATTTCTTGTGAAAGCTCTGTGCATGCTTGGCTATTCATGAACTTCTTTGCTATTAGAGCTACAACTAGCTAATATAAGGTAAGGGAGAAATGAAGATGCTACTGACGATGATGATCCCATTACATTAGAGAGACATTCATCAAAAACAAGTTCATCAGAAGGAGCATTTACAAGGGCCTTTCAAAAGGTATCTTTTTGCTGAGAATTTTTTACTATTTGTTGTAGGGAATTTAGATTATTGTCAAGTACATTGTTATAGAAATTAAGGTTTTCATCAAATGGAACTGCAACACAAAGCTTGGTCATATATTAAGTCATGTTTTTTTCTTTTTTTTGACAATCTACAAATATAGCTCAAAGGAGGATCTTGACAAAATTTACCAGATGAGCTGGTGCAACATGGGGGGTCCATTTTTGAAAACAACAAATGCACATAACAGCAGGGCCACAGTGGCAACAGTGATCAATGGTTGATAAGTGAGTGTAGGTCAATGGATTGATTCTGCTATCTAATTATGGAGAACAAAGCCCTTTTAACTAATGTTAGGAGAATATTTTCTTGCATTTAAATTGAAAAAGTATATGCCAAAATAATCTTGGCTCAATATCTGGCATCTCATACTTAACAATCGATTGAGAAAGTATTTACATAAACACTAGTAATATTTAAAATATGGATAAAAATGCCATTCAAGGAAACAAAATTGCTATCATTGATAACTGGATATCAATTACAAGTTTAATGTCATTGGGAAGAGGATTCAGAGGCTATCCCTTTCTTTACCCAGTGGACTACATTGAGAAATAGGCGGGAGAGGAAGAATATATGCAATATCTGCGATACTAAATAATGCAGACCCATAACGAAGTCTGCTGGGAATAGCAGCACAAACCAAATCTTGTATCTTTCTGGACGGCAAATAAATTGTTTGGAATGAAAACTAATTACGAATATGGCTTGAACAAGAGTAATCCCAAATGCAACAAGTATAGAAAGCCTTACAACCCCTGTTCGACCAGCTCCAATTTCATTCAAGAATCTCAAGCTGCAAAATATAATTTACAAAGGATATTTCACTTAAATTTCCTTTGGTCTTTTTTTAATCCTAATAGTTGTAAGCAATATGCATCAAGACAACCATACTTGCCTTATAGCTAAACCTATTCCCATTGGTACCATATAGTATAGAGATGTAATATTCATGCTGCAAAAACGAAGAAACATTCAGTCAATACCAAATTTTGATCATGAACAAAGAAATGCCATCAGAAAACACCTCCACAACAAAAAAAAATACCATATCTCAAAACTAGGCCTTCACTAAGGTATAAAATATATGGTACTTTTCCTATTCAGTTTATATACTAGGAATTGATTACCAACAATTTTTAATTAGGAGCAATTCAAGGGGTCCTAGTGTACGAGTAAAGTTAACCTGGCATGGAATCCACAGAAAAATCAATTGCATCTAGCTGTCGTGATAATGATCCTCAAATTTCAAAAGGAACTTCTTGATAATTACAGATTAAATCTCACAAGCCATTATCAGATTTTGATTTATTCTCCATTGTCCCCAACAGCTCCCTCTTTTTAGGATCATCATTCACTGAACAACAAATG
Organism: Sequoiadendron giganteum; assembly: GCA_007115665.2. Taxonomy (NCBI): domain Eukaryota; kingdom Viridiplantae; phylum Streptophyta; class Pinopsida; order Cupressales; family Cupressaceae; genus Sequoiadendron; species Sequoiadendron giganteum. The sequence goes on from CM021104.1 coordinate 493,305,754, forward strand.
AGTATATAAATATAACATCCACTACTCAATCAACCATATGATGAAACATTATTGTTAAAAGTAATATCTTGTATTTCCCTCCACAAAAATGATTCTAGAAGGATTTATGGAAAAAACATACCAAAGGTTTGATTTCAAATTCAACTGCAGAAAAGCAAAACAAATCCTACACACAAAAAAAAATTTGAATCATGAAAAAATTATAGGAATTGAGCATATAGTAATTTTGAACAAGATTATAACCCAAAAATATTTATGCCAATGAAGGCTAGCTAAATTCATCATTTTGCATCAACCATTCTACTCAAAGATCAACACTTATCTAACTAACTACTGATACTAGCAGGATTCTTTAAGGAAGTTGTGAAGAAAAGAAACATTAATGTTTAGATTCTATTGAAAAATTCCAAAATTTAGAATATGGTGTTGTTTGCAAAATGATTGATCTTGTTAAAACATATTAAGCTGAATGGAGGTGTCTCTTGAACTGAAAGGAACAAGACACCAAATTTGAATTATATAGAGGCAATTGTAATCAACAATTGAAGGGAAAATGAAATGAGTATAATGAATATCAATAGGGGATGTAGTCGGTCGAGAGTGTACTTAGTTGGCCGTGAGTTGATGTAGTCGGTCGAGAGTGTACTTGGTCAGCTGTGAGTCATAAGTAAATAAGACGTTAGTTAATATTAATAATCCATTTACTTATGTTATGTACGTGTCATGTTAGCTAGTTGTCTCGGGAATTAAGTTGTTGACGAAGTAATTAGTTATAATGAAGGGACGCGATGGTTGGTACCTCAACCACCACCAACATACTATATGTACTTGAGTCATGTAGTCGGGAAACATTACAATTCTACTATGGTATGTTATGTTCTGTCTGGAGACATTATGATGTAAGTGTCGAATACTGAATAAAGCAATACATCTATGTTCTATGCAATTGCCATGTGATTACTATATGTTGTCAATGTTATGTTATATTTCCGTTTACTTTGTACATCATTGTACCTGTAGCGAGTAAACATTTGTCACCATTGCCTAAGTGGACTAGGGAATAACTCGTCCTTATGATGGCAACGTAATGGGTCGACTGACAGAGGAGCCTATAGAAACTAAAGAAGAAAGAGAGGACGAATTGACATAGGATTTGGTAAATCTATGGAATATATCACTAAGAGATCACATACGGAGGGAAGCCCTTAGGCGAGAGATCCCTGAGGAAATTATCTAGGATAGATTGGAAGTGAACGATGAGGTTGATCACCTTCTCAACCATTTTCCAGGACTATTGGCCCACCACTTCATCATCCTACAGGCCCTTTGGGTAGAGGCAGATTGGGAATGCTGAAGGCAACAAATATTGCAGCGGTACGAAGAACAAGCCGAACAGGAAGAGGAGGAATGAGACACTAGCCAGAGACGTACTCCTGTCAACCAAAAATGATCGTGTGAACGGCCTGTAATGCCCATACAATCAAACAAAGACAAGAACTGAATACCAATCGGGCACGAAGCTGAGGAGGAAAGGGTTCGATGATTACTCAGACTACAAGAGCAAGAAAACTAGCGACGAAGACTAAGGCAAGTTGATAAAGAATTTAATGAAGATCTAATTGAAATAAACCAAAGTATTAAAAGAGCACATGTGAATCTTGAGGAAATAGACCGATCCATTGGTAGAGCACATTAAAATTTTGTTGAGGGGAGGGACAAAGAACCCTTCAACACTCCGTATGTAAAAAGGTACAAAATTAGTGAAAATGAAAATGAATTAAATGAAGAACTTGATAGCAACATCCAATGCATTCGAGAGTTGTCCATATCGAATGACGATGAAGGGTTGAGGACTGGAAGATCTGAGCCCAAGACCCCAGGGTAGAGGGAGTACTGAAGTGAACCCTAGGAGACTCAAGGTGTCGAGGATGTTGACGAAAGACGTGGGAGAGACTCGTATGTGGTTGAGAGTGCAAGTGATGCACCAGAACGTAGCACGAGAACCACTCCAGTTAGGTCCAATACACAAGGAGGGTTTCAGGGCAAGATGGTGACTCCGTTAGGTGAGTGGTAGAAGCTGCTAAAATTTAAAGGGAATGGGTCAGAAGATCCAGTACGCCACTATAAAAATGCGAAACAATTTGGATAGCCAATGGATAAGATGATCCAGATCATTGATTGAAAGCATTTCCAACAACACTAAGAGATAGTGCGATTGATTGGTACTCAGAATTGGACCAAACACAAAGGGTATCATGGAGACTACTAAAGCAAGCATTCCAAAATGAGTTCAGACTCTTGAGTGATGATAGTGAGATTGTAGAAGAAATCTATAGTATGAAGCAGGGGAAGCACGAGAATGTGTGCACATAGAATCAAGGAATCAAAGACTTGTTGGGAAAATTGGAGGTGCAACCAACTAGTGGGCTAAAGAAGTGATGGTTCATTGAAGGCTTGCTTCCATTGCTGAGAAAGAAGATGAAAGTTATGCCTCCATCCTCGTACACTGAAGCATACAATCGGGTGATGGATATGGAAAGCGAAAAAAAAGCATCCTCCCGATGGAAAAAGAAGACGGACGAGGAGGAGAGTATGAACAATAGCGACAGTGAATCCAAGACCGTACAATAACTCAGGAAAGATATGATGCAAGTGATGAAAGAATTGAAGGCCAGTAAAGAGATTACGAAGGAAGCACGGGAGCTATGGTGTACGAAGTGTAATGGGGAAGGTCACACAAAAGTGAAGTGTCCAAAGAAGATGTTCTGCGATATCTGCCAAGTTATGGGACATTCCATCAAGGAATGCCCATACAATTTGAGAGCAAGGGGTATGCAAGTACTCTACACTCAAGAAGAACCATCAACATCATTGAACACACCATCGAAGCCCCAATACAGTAGCAATGCATCCCCTGGAGGTTACCAAAGCAAAAAAAGTCTGAGAAACAAGATACAGTATGATGGTAAAGGAAGGCCCATGATACAATGCAAGAAGTGCAACAAATGGGGTCACTTCGCTAGGGATTTCCAGAACGACCAAGGTTTGGGAGGAAGATTGTGTAAGTGGTGTGGACCAGGCGTCCATGAAGATAATGAATGCCCCAAGCAGAAGGATATCCATATGCTGGAAATACAAGAACAAGAGGTACTTGTGATCACCAAAGCATAAGAAAAGAAGGCAACCTACCCAGATCCACATATGAAAAAATAAAGGATGAAGGAAGCAAAAGACAAAGTGGAACTGACGATGGTGAAGGAGAAAAAAATATCTCTGGAGAAGCTAGGAACCTCTCGATGGTCGAAGGCGGAAACCAACATCGTACAATAGGTACTGCAGACCATCGTACCGATCAAAGTAACTGACCTCCAGACTCTATCGTAGTTGGGACTGGCAATGAAAAACATCTTCAGGGATGTCAAGCAATCACGAGCGGAGAACCGAATGAAATAATTAGTACTTGAATTGGCACTGGTGAAAAAACCATTCACCCCATACTACTCCCGACGAACATCGAGAAGATGTCAACGGTTGTGCAGATGGAAATCAAAGGGAATATCTTAAAAAATACCATCGTCGATGGAGGATCGGGAGTCAACGTACTACTCGTAGACACATGGAAGAGCCTTGGGAAGCCAACACTCTCGTTGGTGCCAATCAACATGGTATCAAACCGTTGGGAACACTGATGGCGCAAAAGGTGGTGATCAAAACATAACCATTCCTTCTAAACTTTGTAGTCATCCCATTGTAGAGGAAGGCATACAATGCATTGCTGGGATGAGGATGGTTAGTGGTAGCTAGGGCGAATCATAATTGGAAGAGGAACACACTCTCGATTGAGAACAACGGGCAGAAGTATGCCATTGACTTGAAGAACCAAGTTGTGAGTGAAGAATTGGCTCCCTCCAAATGAGAATCAAATGTCGACGAAGGAAGGCAGGCGATGGAACTAAATGTCGATGGCTTACTTGAACTCGAGAGTTGTTCGGAGGATGAGACAAGCTCACTAAACGGGTTGTTTCACTGGCGAATGGAGGATTACGAGGTGTTCCATTGAGAGTGTAACATGCTACAGATCAAAGAAACCCAAGAAGAAGAGAAGGGAACAACTTGCTAGAAAATTTAGACCGAATACGATGAGTACAAAAAAGGAGAAGAGGAGGTGGTCATGCCCAGCCAAACATTCCCAATTGCGTACAAGGAGCACAAAGAGAGAGTACCAGAACTGGATGATACACTAGCCGAGAAATTGGAACATGATAAAGTACGAGGTAGTGAGAGAAAGTCAGAAGAAAGGAAGAGACGGGAGAGAGAAAATGAAGAGGGAGAGTACAAAAGGAAAAAAATAGATAAGGAGGTGTTGAAAATAGAAAAAAATGAAAATGGAAGAATTGGAAAATATAAAAAAATGAAGAAAATGAAAAAATAGTTGAGGAGAAAATAATGGAGTTAAAAAATGGAAAAAATAAAGGAAAAGTTGGAAAAAATGAAGAAAATAAAGTACAAGAATTAAAAATTTCAAAAAATGAAAATATTGGGAAAAAAGAACGAGAAAATAAAATATTGGAGATCGATAAAGGAGAAGAACAAAAAATTAAAATAAAAGAGAGAAGTATTGGGAAAAAGAAAATAAAAGGAGGAAAAATAAAACTTGAAGAAGGCAGTCGAGATAATAGAAAAAGGAGTTTATTAAAGTTCAAGTTGGGAAAAAATAAAATAAAACAAGTGCATAAGTTGTACACTGTACGGAACAAGAAGGAAGGATGAGAGTTAATGGTACGCCAAGATCATTTGAGCACTAAAAATCTCGTACGAGTCATTAAAATAAAGGTCATACGAGAGAAGATCATCAGAAGGGAGCAATCCATCGTACAAGTTAAACAAGGGAGGAAGTCCATATGATTGGCAAAATGAAAGGAATCCATACGATTGGCAGAAGGTAGGAAATCTGTACAACTGGCAAAAGGCAAGGACTTCATACGAGCAAGCAATTGGCAAGTTTCTCAAGACAAAATGCATAAGTCTATATGAGGAATAAAATGTACCAAGGGAATGCTCGTCGTATCAAGAAACAGGGAAATAAAGGTCGTACGGGTGCAAGAAGAGAAGGTCGTATGACCCCAAGGAGAGAAGGCCGTATGGTTTCAAAAGGAGAATGTTGTACGGTTCCACATGAAAAGAAAAATAAAGTTGCAAGTGTCAAAGATCAAAATCCTCATTGAAAAAGCTATACCATTCATTGAAGATAGTAAGCAGAAGACTAGAAGCTAGAGGCGAGAGGTCATACGTATCAAGGAGAAAGTCGTATGTACCAAGAAAATAAAGACCATACCAAGTATCGAAGTTTGTAAAAGGCAGGCCATACCAAGCATCGACCTGGAGAAAGTAAAGTCTAAGAAAAATACTTCAAAATCTGTATTTTTTGGCTTCATCAGCATTATTTAAAACTTGTGGAAAAATCATGAAAATGAGGCGCTGCCCCTCGACCCCGCTAGCGGCGCTGCCACCAGACCCCCATCAAATTTATTGGAATTGTCAAACTACAGTGCAACCAACCATCATAGTACAGTCACAGGAGCAGTTGGCTGTCGAGCAGATGAGAGTTGCAGCTCTTGAGGAGAAATTGGTGGAGAAAGACGGAGGGTTGGGTGAGAGTGACAATCAATTGACAAAGAAGGATCAACTATTGGTAGAGAATGGTACATAGGTGGTCGATGCGCAACGACTTTCAATCGAGCGGGAGAGTCAGCCACAAGAAAAAGATAAGGAGTTGGCTAGTAGCAAGCAAGAACTCGAGTTGGTATTTTTGGTTTTCAGTCGTTTGGAAGATGGCTACTTTGTGGGAGGGATGATGTAGTCGACCGACAGTGTACTTGGTCAGTTGTGAGTTGATGTAGTCGGCCGAGAGTGTACTTGGTCGGCTGTGAGTCATAAGTAAATAAGACAATTAATATTAATAATCCATGTACTTATGTTATGTACGTGTCATGTTAGTTAGTTGTCTTGGGAATTAAGTTCCCGACGAAGTAATTAGGTATAATGAAGGGACACAACAGTTGGTACCTCAACCAACACCAATGTACTATATGTACTTGAGTCATGTAGTTGAGAAACATTATAGTTCTTCTATGCTATGCTATGTTTCGTTTGGAGACATTATGATGTAAGTGTTGAATACTGAATAAAGCAATACATCTATGTTTTGTGCAATTGCCATGTGATTATTATATGTTGTCAATGTTATGTTATATTTATGTTTACTCTATATGTCATTGTACCTGTAGCGAGTAAACATGAGAGAAACTCTTGACATTATATTCCCTTAAACTTATCCAGATATATTAAATGCTTATTTGTTTAGGGATCTCAAAAAAAAATTGAGATTTTTATCAATAAATGCCAATTTTGTTGGAATAAACGTAAATTGAGCAAAGCGGACATTTTCGTTAAACGGGCAATAGATTAAAAAAAAAAAGTGAGTTCAAATCTGAAGGCTGGGTATTGGACAGATGATACATTTAAATATGAAAACTGAAAAAATTAACCAAAATCATAGTTAGGTTTAATGCAATGATTGCAGGCTATATTCAGAATGGCCACAATGAGAAAGCAATGAAGTTGTTTTTTCAGGTGTTACAAGATGTTAGGCCAGATGAGACCACATTTACGAGTGTTGTAACAACCTGTGCTAGTCTTGCAGCCCTACAACAGGGTAAGCAAGTTCATGGACTTGTAACTAAAAATAGATTGGAGTCTAGTGTGTTTGTTGGTATTGCCCTTGTTGATGTGTATTCCAAATTTAGAAGTACAAAAGATGCACAGCAAGTGTTTGACAATATGCTAGAAAGAAATCTTGTGTCTTGCCATTTGGCAGGGACTATAGCTGCAACACAACTCTTGTTGTAGATTCATTTTCTCAAGAATGCTTTCACAAGGGAAGAATGTAGGAGCATAGCCAAGGCATGGGACCTGTTTGACAGAATGCCTCAAACAAATGTGTCATTGTGGACTGCAATGATTGCAAAATATGCACAATGGTTTTGTTGAAAAGGCTTTAGAAATTTTCAAGCAAATACAATTGTTAGGTTTAAAGCCAAATTCCATAACCTTTGGCAATGTAAGATTGATGCATTGAAACACAAACACCAATGATCTTGTTACTTTATAGGTTCCATAGATCTTGCCAGTCTCAAAAAATGGTGAAATTTTAGATCATCATCTTTACCTTAGAATTCTTAAAGTGAAGTACTATTTGTATCTAAATGTCTTAACTTTTAAATTATGTTTGTAGGTAGTGATGCAACCAAAGAAATAGATTTTAAACCTTAGGATTTTGCCTCCCTTTGGGTGTGCCTGCAGTCCCGTCCTTTGACAGGGTTGTACCTATGGCCTAGCCCTCCTTGTTTGAATTTCAAATCTCTTACTTCCCAAGATGTAACTTTCTCAGAATGTGATTATTATGCCACCACCTTGTCGCCAAAGGTGTCAAGTTGTGTATTTACTATTTAGGACTCATATTTAAGGAAAAAATCCTAGGTCACTTAGGATCATCAATTGTTAGAGCAATCAAAAAACCATTTACAAAAGTATCCAATCACATCAATCTCAGTGTCAGTTAGAAAAATTGCATCAACATTTGCATTTTTTATTAGCATGTTTTCAATTTTTGTACATCAGCCACGGTGCTTGACTGATATCAAGTAAGTAAAAGGTCTTTCCTATGTCTATTCCAGTAGGGGAATGAGTTTTTCAATCAAATTAGGTTGTGTGATTAAATGAATAAGGAGATGGTTTTATTATATACAAATGTAGTTAACAAAAAATGGTGTATGGGGACAAATACATGGTCCACATTCATGTAATGGAGTTTCCCTGCAATGATGAAGAATCCTAAACCTCGATCTTAGTTAAGTGCCTTAAATTTAATCTTGAAATAGACAAACAAAGGTTGAAGTTGACAAAAAGCAAATGACAGTCTATTTTTTTATTTAAATGAAACGTGAACAAGATCCCTAATCTCTAATCTAAACTGGGTGCCTTAAATTTCAGGCAGTGATAGTCAGAAAGGTTTGATAGAATAAGGCACTATAATCAAACATACAATCCAAACATCTCTCGTTGTGGGTTATTATATCTTAATTTATATTAAAATTTATCAAACCTATCTAAGAAATTGTTGGGTAGAGATAAGGATGGAGCTCATTAGAGTGTGGCTCTATTTAAAATGTTTCACTGGAACAAAGCAACACATACAGACAACATAGTTGAATGATTAAGGGGTGCAATTGAGCATAGGCCATATTAAGAAATGTCATCCAAGTTTATCCCATGTTGCTTTACAAGCAATCCATAGAACCATATTTAATCTGTGACCCAAGTTTAAAACCTAAGAGTGGGTAGAGATGGAACGAGGTCTAACTCATAGGTGAACTTAACGGTATGAATAGACCGCTAGAGAGGAGGTGATTTCCCAGAAGATGACCATAAGAAGCATCTCCGAAAGAGGAAAAAAGAGTTTCCCATAACGTCGTTCAAGATTTTGTGGAAAAAACCTAGCCATAATATTGGGTTTTTAATTGTAGAGTAATTTAAATTGAGAATCTTTTATTCCAACCTATCGAGAATTGGATAGGAATTAAACTTTAGCCTGTTCTGATCTGATTATCTTAAATTTAAGCCTTTTATGAAACGGAGAGATAAATTAAGAAACAAGCTAAAAATGAAAATGGATACCTACCAACACAATTCCTGAAAACCTCTTGGGTTTTCTCACATTTCCTCACAAACTTGCCAGGCTCCACTTCCTCCATTTCGCAATTCGAGAATCACCATCTGAATCACACTCTACATCTAGCCATCTGCAGCTCTAATCAGAAGCCGCCAAAACATTCTCCTACAAAATTTCCATTAAAAAACTTGCAACTTGCTCATGCCCTAATCAAAAATAAATCTTTCCAAAGAAATTGAAACGATTTCGATTGGCTGGATGAAAAGAGATTAATTACCGTTTAAGTTTCTTGATAATTATAGATTAAATCTCAAAAGCCATTATCAGATTTCAATTTATTCTCTATTGTCCCCAACAGCTCCCTCTTTTTAGGATCATCATTCACTGAACAAACAATGAGTATATAAATGCAACATCCACTACTCAATCAACCATATGATGAAACATTATTGTTAGAAAGTAATATCTTGTATTTCCCTCCATGAAAATAGTTCTAGAAAGATTTCTGGCAAAAACATACCAGAGGTTTAATTTTAAATTCAACTACAGAAAAGCAAAACAAATCCTGTACACAAAAAGAAATTTGAGTCATGAAATAAAAATATGAATTGATCATACAGTAATTTTGAACAAGATTATAACCCAAAAAGCATTATGCCAATGAAGGCTAGCTAAATTCATCATTTTGCATCAACCATTCTACTCAAAGATCAATACTTATGTAACTAACTACTGATACTAGCAGGATTCTTTAAGGAAGCTGTGAAGAAAAGAAACATTAACGTTTAGATTCTATTTAAAAATTATAAAATTCAGAATATGGTGTAGTTTGAAAAATGATTGATCTTGTTAAAACATATTAAGCTGGATGGAGGTGTCTCTTGAACTGAAAGGAACAAGACACCAAATTTGAATTATACAGAGGCAATTGTAATAAGCAGTTGAAGGAAAATGAAATGAGTATAATGAATATCAATAGGGGAGAAATCCTTGACATTATATTTCCTTAAACTTATCCAGGTATGTTAAATGCTTATTTGTTTTGGGATCTCCACAAAAATTTGATATTTATATCAATAAATGCCAATTTTTTTGGAAGAAACATAAATTGAGCAAAGTGGACATTTTCGTTCAATGGGCAATAGATTAGAACAAAAAGTGAGTTCAAATCTAAAAGGCTGGGTATTGGACAGATGATACATTTAATTTTTAAAAGTTGAAAACTAAAAAATTAACCAAAATCAGAGTTAGGTTTAATGCAATGATTGCAGTCTATGTTCAGAATGGCCACAATGAGCAGGCCATGCAATTGTTTTTTCAGATGTTACAATATGTTAGACCAGGCAAGACCACATTTACGAATGTTGTAATAACCTGTGCTAGTCTTGCAGCTCTACAACAGGGTAAGCAGGTTCATGGACTTGTAACTAAAAGTGGATTGGAGTCTAGTGTGTTTGTTGGTAGGGCTCTTGATGTTATTTGGAATACACATCAAGTGTTTGACAATATGCTAGAAAGAAATCTTGTGAAGAAATCTTGCGTCTTTCCGTCTGGCAGGGACTATAGCTGCAACACAACTCTGGTTGCAGATTCGTTTTCTCAAGAATGCTTTCACAAGGGAAGAATGTAGGAGCATAGCCAAGGCACGAGACCTGTTTGACATAATGCCTGAAACAAATGTGTCATTGTGGACTGCAATGATTGCAGAATATGCACAATGGTTTTGTTGAAAAGGCTTTAGAAATTTTCAAGCAAATGCAATTGCCAGGTGTAAAGACAAATTCCATAACCTTGGCAATGTAAGATCGATGCATTGACACATAAACGCCAATGATCTGGTTACTTTATAGGTTCCATAGATCTTGCCAGTCTCAGACGATGGTGAAAGTTCAGATCATTATCTTTACCTTAGAATTCTTAAAGTGAAGTGCTATTTGTATCTAAATATCTTAACTTCTAAATTATGTTTGGAGGTAGTGATGCAGCCAAAGAAAGATATTTTAAACCTTAGGGATTTGCCTCCCTTTGGTTGTGCCTGCAGTCCCGTCCTTTGACAGGGTTGTACCTATGGCCTAGTCCTCCTTGTTTGAATTTCAAATCTCTTACTTCTCACGCTGAACTTTCTCATAATGTGATTATTATGCCACCACCCTATCGCCAAAGGTCTCGAGTTGTGTATTTACTATTTAGGACTCATATATAAGGAAATCATCCTAGGTCAATTAGGATCATCAATTGTTAGAACAATCAACAAATCATTCACAAAAGTATGCAATCACATCAGTCTCAGTGTCAGTAACAACAATTGCGTCAACATTTACATTTTTTATTAGCATGTTTTCAATCTTTGTACATGAGCCATGCTGCTTGACTGATATCAAGTAAGTCAAAGGTCTTCCCTATTTCTATTCCAGTAGGGGGGATGAGTTTTTCAATCAAATTAGATTGTGTGATTAAATGAATAAGGAGATGGCTTTATTATATACAAATGTAGTGTAAGCCATATTTTCATAGGTCTTAGACAATTGTTAAAATCAACTTTAAATATTTTGATTCAACTATTTATTTTGTCTTAAGATCTTTTGATTTATAGGGGGAGAGAGTTGGTCTTTTAATTTGAAAAGATCTTGTTAAAAGATTTCTACCAAAAAAGGAGTGAAGATTAACTCAAGCTACAATCTTTTACATGCCAAGGTGTAGAAGCCATGCTTTAAATTGCAAAATGAAATAAAAGCAAAAGGGAAGACGGAGATAGTTTCTACGCTCAAGGAGAAAAAGGCATATTCTTGCATGAAATTAGGAATTGGAACTCTTTGTTTGAGTGCCAAGTTTCAAGGAAAAGCCAAGAAAAGTCTCACATTACATGGAAAGCCGAAAATTTAACTCTTTGTTTAGAGATCAAGATCAAGGATTTCACATAGAGGAGTTTAGGGTTTTATCACTACTGTAGAAGAGATAACTCTTTGTTGACAGCATGATTGTAGAAGAGAAGTTGCAGTTCGTTATAAACAAAGTTACCGGGTATGCCTCAAAGGCCATATGCTACTAAGAGATGAGATGCTTGTTTCTTTTTGTAAAGAGGTTGCAAAGTTATTGTCTATTGGAAGGTTCAAATGTATGGCAACCATAAAAAGCATTGTAGTTTCAAAGGTCTTTGTTGAGGCAGTTGATGAAATGTCGACCTGATCTTTAGTTAATTGCCACCTCTTCAAACTTTGGATGATGAGAAATTCTCAGGGTATTTCTTTAACTGCAATATTGCCACTATCCCTAGAAGGGCTTTTCTTGTAGAGATATTATATACAAAGCAACCAGAAAGTGACTATCTTTAGTGTCCCTATGGTTATAGATAGGGGCACACTGTCAAGTAGGAGTGTTTTGTTTAGTTTTGATGATATTTGATTGAAGATGAAGGGCAGATATTTGATAACATGATGACAGTCCAAGGTCATAGTCCAGAAAATGGAAGTTCGTCCTACCTTAAGTGACTCAGTGAATATTTATCATCTATATGTGCTAGAAAGATGGCTTACAGAATATCAAACCCTGCATTCAAAGGGTCCTGTACTATGTTATTGTGTTGGGGAAACCAGTATACGCTCAAACTTGTGTCCAAATCCTCCATACAGTAGACATATGGCTGTGGAAGGGATTCCAAGTTAAGAAAGACGAGCCATAATAATTGAAGGCAAGCAGCATTTTTGCAGTGAAAGAGTATCTTGTCAATGAGGAATAGAAAATGAGAAGGCAGCTCTATGGAACAAAAGAATAGGTTGAAGAAAAAGGGCAGCCTACAAACTATGCTGTTACAGTCATATTAAAATCTGAGAATGACAAAAACAGTCATAAATAACATTTAGAAGTGGAAAGGACAGTGAAGGCTTGAAGGGCAAGATAGTTTAAATGAGCAAAACTCTAGGAGTTCACATATTTTCATTGTACCTGGAAGGTTTTTCATGTAGAGAACAGGGAGGCAATTTTTCAATGATTGGAGGAGATCCTTTATATTAATAATGATGCTTCATAAGTAAGAGCACAGTTGAAGTACCTTTTGGGTGCTAAAGTATGCCTGGTTAAAGAAAAAGCATGACAGTCAAGGTCATGAAGCCTGTCACTTTGTAAAAGGGGTACAAGTTATTAATAAGAGACAACTGGTTCTTGACACAATTCAAGGGCATAAAGACTGTCACCATGCTACCTTGAGGAGGAGTATTGTCTTAAAGCTAAAGATGAGGACAAAGCTGTAAGGTCTTCCACGGACATAAAGGCAGAGCATCCTTTGCTTGGTGGTAGGAGCAAGTTGAAGATAGTCATTTATGAGTTACATAAGCAGTCTCATACATGGAATGAGAAAAGTATGCCTACCTTGTAAATAGTATGTACAGTCAAAACCATTGCTAAAGATGACAATTCTTTTTGGTTTTGGCATAAAAGGCAGAAGTGCATGATTCCATGATGTAAAAGAAAGTCACCATTAATGAAAGTGCTAGAACGAGAGACAGTAAGAGGAGTTCAATAGGGCAGAACTGTTATGGAGGTCAGTCATGAACAAAGGAATGAATAATGCTTCATGCCCATAAACATAAAAGATAAGTTGCAGACCTAAAAACGGCTGCAAAGTTGATGACAATGCAGTCCAAGGGTGCCAAGGTGAAGTCAATGAAATGAAATCCACACAGTGAGCATGAAACGTGAAAATTAGAGGGCAGAAATATTAATGACAGTGATAGGTAGGTTGGAGACATAATAAAGTCAAGGCCATGTAGAGTTACCAAGGGAGTCAAGCATGCACGGTGCAGTGAGCCACAAGTTTAAAGAAAGCCATCATGAGATGTAAAGACATGAAACAAAACTATGGAGAGGACAGTCAACATGAGGGGCAGAAGTTATGACAGTCAATGTCCTTTTGACTGTGTAGAATCTATGAAAGAAAGGGTGGATCTGTGGAAGGCTTATTGAGGCAAAGGAGGATTAGCTATCAACCGTGTATCTGGTAACCAGTGTATAATGTTCAAATTTAAATTTGATGGATGGAGGTTTGAGCCCTTTTGATAGTAAAGACTTATTTTAAAGTTATGGACCAGAAACATGGTTATGATATTTTATTGTTTTTCTTCACATGGCTGTTCTTGTGTATGTAAAGATCTATCTATCTATTATTGCAAGAAAAACCATGTCTTAGAGCAGTAATAATATAGTAAAGAGGAACAGCAAATAGTGCCAAATGAGGACATCCAATAGTGCCAAAAAAGTGCAGCAATAAGTATGACGGAAAAGAGCAGTAATAAGTAAGACAGAAAAGAGCAGCAATATCATGCTAAAGAGCAGCAATATCTCATATTAGAAATGCAGAAAAATATGATATGAATTAGCAGCAAGTAATGATAAGTTCATGAGAAATATTTATGAGAATATGGAGAGAAGATGACAGTCATAAATGTGCAACAATAAAGTAATAAATGTATAGCAAATGAAGATGAAAAGTGCAGCAAAACAATCAAAGGTGTAGTAAGAATAAGTCTTTAGGAGCAGAAATTAATAACAGTGGAGGAGCAGCAAATACTGTCATAAAGATATAATTGAAAAGTTTATTTATAATTAAAAAATATAATTATATTATTTAAAAAAACCAAAATAATATTACAATCAACTTTAATATTAAAATTTATATTAACAAACATATAATTAAAACAAATATCTCCATTTACTTCCTCTTCTCTCATACATTATCTTGGTAAATCTTGGTAAGAAAGACTCACATACATAATTTCCTTAATCTTAAGAAAAATAATGAAAAATTCTCTTCTTTGCACAGAAACACTAAACTAGTCCTTGAATGTCTCTCTTGCTTGTTTTAAGTAGTCTTCCATTTATAACTGCCGATTCATACAAGAAACTAACCAGCCAAAAAGCATAGCTCTTAATTTCTATTTAATTTCGTGGACTGGAATTTAAAAATTTTTTTGTTATATTTAATAATGATCTTAATGTTATATTTAGTAACTATGATCTTTAAATAGCTCAAGTTTTAAAAATAAAGATTTATTTTTAGAGGTAAAATTTTATGAATATTTCCAAATGAATGGATATGACAAATATCTGTGCACATTATGAACGCCAACTAGTATGATAAAATTAAAAAGCAAAGCCGTTAAATATGATTTATCCTTCTCATATTGTCACTTTTCTATTTCTGTTTATTTTGGGCATGCCTTCTGTGTTTATGTTTGTTCTATTTCTGTTTCTGTGTTTATGTTTGTTCTATTTCTGCCTCCTGTGTTTATGTTATGTTCTTTCTTTTTTCTCTGGATTTTTGTTTGTTTACATTTGTTCTTCTTTTTCTTTTGTGTTTATGTTTGTTCTGTTTTTTTTCCTCCGAACTTTTGTTTGTTTACATTTGTTCTTCTTTTTCTTTTGTGTTTATGTTTGTTCTGTTCTTTTTCTTCCAACTGCTTGTTATGTCCTTTCCCAAATTGCTCTGTATTGTTTTACAAGGGACAAGATAATGAGAAAAACTCTGAGGAGATAAGATTGCATCGGCTTGCTCAAAATAGATAGTGGAGGCGCTGTCGGGATGATTGAGCTCACACAGGGTTGGTATGAATTCAATCCTCTTTTTAGATCATCGATTTATATTTGGCAATTCTTTATTATTTGAGAATACAAAAGCTAGGTCAGATTGGATAGAGTATGCAGCTAGGTAACGTACTTAGAAGGTGTGAATAAAGAATATTGTCAGATCAGATATACTCAATATTTTTAACAAATCATGCTACTTGAATTTCCTTCTACAGACTACAAATAATGTATTTCTGGTTTGTTATTTACTTGAATTGTCTTTTATTTGTTTATTTAAAATTTATTTGTATTCAGCATTGAGGCTTATGGAATATTTTCAGTGTTTTTGAGGCTTTAACTATTCCCTTTGATTTCCTTGGAATTCAAATAAATTACTTCCAAAGTTCAACTTAGTCAAATTATTTTTAATCATTATTTAATCAAATTCTTTCATTCATAGACAAGGGTTTAAAATTATTTGGTAGATTAGAGGCAATTCCAAGTTCTTGCTTCAAATCTTGAAAGCAGAGGGTTTAGTAGATCAGAGCTCTGCCTCCCTTTGAAAGCAGTTTCAGCTTGTAATTTACTGTCTTAAATCTTCTGTCTCTTTTTGTCCGTCTGTCCAGGAAGCCTAATTGGCTTGTTCATTACATTTCTTTTGTTTTTAAAAGGTTTTTCATTATAAACTTGTCCATGCTTTACAGTCTATTTGACTTTGTATTTAAAGGATAATTGTATCTGTATGGCTGTATTTGCTCTATTAATGCTCCAGCAAGAAGAGTTGTCATTGGTGTAAAGGAACAGATTATTTGGCATTCAAAATTTGTCAATATGATTAACTTGTTTGTGCTTCAGTCTGTTTGACTCTGTATTTTAATGCTGTATATACTTCGTTAGTGCCTCAGCAAGAAGAATTTATCATTGGTGTAAAGAAACAGAGTATTTGGCACCCTTTCATTGTCTCTATCATAAATTTATGTCCTCTTAACAACATTCAAAGCCTTCAAATGTATTCACTTCTATCTTATTTATTTGTTTTGTAGTTTCAAATATTTCACTGCTTTAGTTTCATGTCAAATCAATCTCTCAATGTAGGAGAGTATTTAATATAATGTTGCATTTAGTGCTCTAATACTTCTAGATATGGTTAATTTTCCCTCTTTTGTACAATAATTTCAACAGTTTATATGCTGGGTAATTGATTTTCTTGTCTGTTAATCAATTTTTAATGAGGATAATTATTTGATTTAAATCTACTTTTCATATTTAATACTTATTTCTATTTCCAGGTTTGTTAGTATAGAGATATGGCTTAATTTTTTAATAAAATATTACTGTTTGTTAACAGAGGCTTGGTTAACAGAGGCTTATTTTTTTATAAAATATTACTGTTGGTTTGTTAGTAAACTATTTGGATGTCAATATAGCTATGATGTTGAAAATCTATCAATATGGTTAACTTGCTCATGCTTCACAGCCTATTTGACTCTGTATTTTAAGGATAATTGTATCTTCATGGCTGTATTTACTCCATTAATGCTCCAGCAAGAAGAGTTGTCACTGGTGTAAAGGAACAGGCTATTCGGCATTCAAAATTTGCTAATATGGTTAACTTGCTTGTGCTTTAGTCTGTTTGACTCTGTATTTTAAGGCTGTATATACTCTGTTAATACCTCAGCAAGAAGAGTTTGTCGTTGGTGTAAAGAAACAGAGTATTTGGCACCCATTCGTTGCCTCTAATTTGTGTCCTCTTACAACATCCAAAGCCTTCATATGTGTTCATTTCAATCTTATCTGTTTGTTTTGTGTCTTCTTACAACATTGAGAGCCTTCATATGTGTTCACTTTAATCTTATCTATTTGTTTTGTGGTTTCAAACATTTCATTGCTTGAAACAATTCAATAGTTTGTTATAGTTTGTTCTCAGCTTCATTTTTGCAAGAGAGTATTTAATATAATGTTGCATTTAGTGCTCTAATACCTCTAAATATGGTTAATTTTCACTCTCCTTACAATAATTTCAACAGTTTATTTGTTGGGTTAATCAATTTTTAATGAGGATAATTATTTGATTTAAATCTAATTTTTATATTTAATACTATTTTCTATTTTTTCAGGTTTGTTAGTATGGAGATAGGGCTTTATTACTCTTATTGAGATTTGTTAACAGAGGCTTATTTTCTCTTGAAATTTTGTGTGCAGGAATCAAAGCATCCTCATTGCTCTTGGATTGAGATTTTGTGTTTACTGTTTCTTTTTCAATCACAACTTGATTGAGGTTTGTCTCCTCATTTAAATATTTGATATAATTGAACTTCATTTAAATATGAAATCATTCTGCTAATGTAGTAGATGTCAGTTTTTTGGCTGTTATGTGTCTTTATTTTCTTTAATAGATGATTATTTTTTTATGATCTAAAATTATTTGTAGAGTATATCCTTGTAATGGAGTGTATTTGTTATAGTAATTCATTTTCTATATTTTTAGCCAAATTCTGATTAACATTCTCCTCACTAGTTGTATTTTATATGTGCAGGAAAATAAATGTACAAGGAATATATGTGAGCAGCCATTCAAATAAGAAAAATATACGAGGATATTGATAGTGCTGAAGTCATTTGAAGTCTTTTTTGAAAATTTGAATAAATTTTTGAAGTCATGTTGATTTTTAGAAATGTAATCAGTTAAAGATATTTTTAGTTTTAATAAAAATTATTTTTTGGGAAGGGGCCAATTTTGCCCCTTCCAAAGGCTTGAGGGAATGGCCATTGGCCATGGTCATTCCTAAAAGGCTAGTGTCTTTATGGATGGATTTATTTTATATTGCTTAAAATTTAATGTTTTATTAGAATCACAATATTCACAACATATAGCTAGCACTCTAGTATCCACAATAATATATAATTAGAAAGTGACAAGACAATAAAATAATACTTTTAATATATTAGAACCACAATATTCACAACATATAGTTAGCATTTGAAATCACTTTTATGAGCACGTGTTTGAACAAAATTTGGTATGAACACATTTTGTGTATATATTCCTAAATTAACTTTGATATGCTTGAACTATCATGTGCATTGTTAAATTAATTTTGTGTTAATTGTGTTCCAAAATTTGACATGTTTGAACTTTATAAATGTGTTGATATTCCCTTTACATGTGCATTTTAACTTGGCATTCTTCTTCACTTTTAAGACTTTATATCATGTGTGTGGTTGAATTAACTTTATGTTGTGTGCTTCAAATTTGATGTTTTGAACTTTAGCATCAATTTGTGTATATGATGTGTATTTGAACAAACTTTAGCATTCAGATTTTTTTTTCATGAAGTATAGTTTTGAATTAACGTTGGCATGTATTTTTTGTATGTATGTCTAAACTAGCTTTGACATGCTTGATATTTCAAGAATTTATGTCATGTGTATTATTGAATTGACTTGGTGTTAAGTATGCTTCAAATTTGGCATGCTTGAACTTTATAAGAGTATTTCTATTCTCTTTACATATGTGTTTGAACTTTGGCACACTTAAAGTTTTAATCATTTACATCAAGTGCATGATTTAATTAACTTTAGCATTCACTTTGTGTGTGCATGATGTGTGTTCAAACCAAGTTTTTTGTGTGAAGTATATTTTTGAGCAAGCTTTGGAAATCACTTTTTATGTGCACATTTTAAAACAAACTTTAGGATTCACTTTATGTGTATGTATCTAAAGTAACTTTGGTATGCCTAAACCTTTAAGAATTTATATGGCATGCATATTGTTGAATTAAATTTGTGTTAAGATTGCTTCAAATTTGGCATGTTTGATCTTTATAACTATTGATATTCCCTTTACATGTGTATTTGAACTTTGGCATGTTTGAAATTTTAAGCTTTTACATCAAGTGCATGATTGAATTAAATTATGTTAAGTGTGCTTCAAATTTCATGCATTTGAACTTTAGCATTCATTTTGTGTGTGAAAGATGTGTATTTGAACCAAATTTGGTAGCAACATTTTTTGCATGAAGTATGTTTTGAACAAACATTGGAAATAAATTTTTATGTCTGCATGCTTTTGAACAAATTTTGGCGATTAATTTTTTTACATATATGTCTAAACTATTAGTTTGTCCAAAGTGTGTTTAAACAAAGTTTGGCATTCACTTTTCTTGTATGTATGTCTAAACTAAATTTGGCATTCACTTGTAAAATGTTTGTTTGAACTTTAAATTTCATTCTATATGAAGTGTGTCTAAAATAAGCGAGTTTGAACTTTCGCATATACTTTTTTTGAAGAGTTTTTATTTTTTAAATATGACATTTACTTTATGTGTGTTTAATTTTTTATTGGATTAAAAATCAGAAAACTATTTTGACATGTTTGAATTTCTGTTTTCAACAATATTTTCATGAAGTGTGAGAGTGAAGTAACATTGGAATTCACTTTTTATGTAAGTTTATGTCTAAAATAACTTTGAAATTCAGTTTCATGTCTTACACCTTCATTGTTTCCCTTTCCCTCTATGTTTCACAATTAATATTTGATTTGAGACTATTTTCAATGGGTCTCATTGAGAAATATGTTGTGTTTTATATTTGACTCACTCTTAATATCTAATCTAAGACTTTTATCAATGGTCCTCATTGTAAAATTGTGTTATGTGTCTTGTTTCATATCCCTCTTGACCTTTATTTTGGTGTCTTGGTGTTAAATATTTATGTTTGTAAGTGTATTTCTATATGATTTTAAAGGTATAAATTACATTCTTCATATTTTATATAGCCTCATGAGCCTTCAATCCATTATGTTCATGGACTTCTCTCCCCTATGGACAAGTTTCTCATTTTCTACTTGTACTCACACTTCCTTTCTTCATACTATCCTTTGCAAACAATATTCTTCACAATACAAGTAGCTTGTATCTTTCTCCCTTGCCTCTAGACCCTAAACACATGTAATTTTCTTGTACTCTTTTTTTACCTATGTAAATTACTAGCACGCTTTCATAGCCCACATTTGTTTTTAGCTTACATTATATACTTATCTTATTTCTTTGTAAATTATAATTTTTCACTTCAATCTTTACCTCTCACCATTCCTCTCCTCTGTAAAATTTTAATCATTTGCATAATGTGCATGATTGAATTAACTATTTATTAGATGTGTTTCGATTTTTTTATTTTTAAACTTTAGCATTCACTTTGTGTGTGCATGATGTGTGTTTGAACCAACTTTGGCATTCAATTTCTTGTGTGACGTATATTTTTGAGCTAGCATTGGAAATCACTTTTTATGTGCATGTGTTTAAACAAACTTTGGGATTCACTTTATGTGTATGTATCTAAAGTAAATTTGGTATGCCTAATAAACCTTTAAGAATTCATGGCACATGTATTGTTGAATTCAAACTTGGCATGTTTGATCTTTATAACTGTTGATATTCCCTTAACATGTGTATTTGAACTTTGACATGCTTGAAATTTTAAGCTTTCACATCATGTGCATGATTGAATTAAATTGTATTAAGTGTGCTTCAAATTTCATGTATTTGAACTTTAGCATTCATTTTGTGCGTGCATGATGTGTATTTGAACCAAATTTGTTAGTAACATTTTTTTTGCATGAAGTATGTTTTGAACAAACATGGGAAATAAATCTTTATGTACACATGCTTTTGAACAAATTTTGGCAATTAATTTTTTACATGTATGTCTAAACTAATAGTTTTTCCAAAGTGTGTTTGAACAAAGTTTGGCATTCACTTTTATTGTATGTATGTCTAAACTAAATTTAGCATTCACTTTTAAAGGTATAAATTGCATTCTCATATTTTATATATGTGTTTTATATGAAGTTTGTAAGTGTATTTCTATATGATTTTTAAAGTATAAATTGCATTTTACATATTTTATATAGCCTCGTGAGCCTTCAATCCATTATGTTCATGGAATTCTCTCCCCTATGCATAATTTTCTCATTTTCCACTTGCACTCACACTTCCTTTCTTCATATTATCCTTTGCAAACAAAATTCTTCACAATACAAGTAGCTTGCATCTTTCTTCCTTGCCTCCAAACCCTAAACACGTGTAATTATTCTTGCACTCTTTTTTTAACCTATGTAAATTATCAACATTCTTTCATATCCCACAGTTTTTCTAGCTTACATTATAGAGTTATCTTATTTCTTTGTAAATTATAATTTTTCACTTCAATCTCTACCTTTGGCCATTCCTCTCCTTTGTATATTTCCTTGCTTCCTATGTACCTTGTGAACTACATTCTCTCTTCTATAGTTTGTGTTCCCATAGAATACTTATTTGGAAAAATCTAGCTCTTAACTCATAGAACTATAATTATAATTTGTACCACTACATAAACAATCTATTATTATATCAAAGGTCAACACTTACTTCTAGGCATTCTATAAGAATGAAGTTAATGTACTTTCTTGGATATGAATAGGATTGGGAGAGTGTATCACATGTGTGCAGTACAAATACATATGGTTGTAGATGAGATAAAATAAGGGCAACTTAATAATGTGATGTGTAACAAGCATGGGTGACCTATAGACTTACAAGGCATACATTTAAGGGCATCTTGAGAATGTGTGCAACATGCATGGGTGACATATTTTTATTCTTTAAAATCAAATTAAAAAGTGAATGTAAAAATGAGTTGCATTTTTTCCATTTTACCTTCTATATATAGTAAGTTCCTATTCACCTGTAATGTGTTTTTTCCTTGATTTTACCCTAATCAATTGTATCTAACAAAATATTTTATTTTCATATTGATCTAGTTTATTGGCCATAAAGAGCATTTATTATAGTAGTTATTTTAGGACATAATACACATGCATTATGATAGTCTATTACAAGTTTATTTCTAGTTGGTACATCACAAAATTAATTTACATTAACTTATTTATTATTTAGTACTTGTCAATATATTATTTTTCTTAGGTTATTTTATACAACTACAAAGTGAATGTCAAAGTTGATTCAAACACACATCACACATGCATAAAGTTTAAAAATACTGATTTTGAAGCATACATAACAAAGCTAATTCAACCACACACATGACATGACTTAAAATTTCAAGAATGCCAATGTTCAAACACACATGTAAATAAGTTGTTTAACATGGCAAATTCAAAGCGCACATAACACAAAGTTAATTCAACAATGTACACATGATATAAGTTATTGTAATTTAAGAATTCCAAAGTTAGAGTTTAGACATATACAAAGTGTGAATTTCAAAGTTTGTTCAAATATAGGTGGACATAAAATATGATTTACCATCTTAGTTAAACAATAGATTTCTTACAAACAAAAATAAATGTGAAATTCAGTTCAAACATACATCATGCACACAAAATATGAATTATAATGTTCAAAATTACTAAATTTATAGTAAAATTAACACGAGTTTAATTCAACCACACACATATGTAGAGAAGGGGGGGTTCACTACTTCCAAGTCTCCAAGACACCAAAGAGTCTAAAGAGAGCAAACTTCCTGGTGCAGGAGCACCAAGTTGCTTTCAAGCCTCCATGAGGCATATTTGTAAATAATTGATTTAGGAGTGTTAGAAGTCATGAAATAAGGTCTTTCAAGACCATCTTAATGTATTTGGGTCATTTTAAGAGTATTTTGATAGGTAGTAGGGTTATTGATATCAATTTATCAGTTTTTGTCATATTACCCAAAAAATGCAAAAGATGTAAAAGTGCTTGTAAAGGACTATGTAGGGTCATTCCATGTAATAAGTCATTTTTTAAATTTTTGAAGGTCACAAAATACTACACTCAATGTAATTTGGGGTATTATGTTAAATTCAACTAAACTTGTCAGATTATAAACTAAGACTGAAGGTGTTTTAACAAAGCTAAGTCTGAATGTTCATATGACAACTAATTATGAATTCTTGTAGTTGATTTTCAATCTTCCAAAGCAGATCAATTTATCTATTTCTATCATCTTCTAAAGAGAAATCGAACACCCATAAATATGGGTAAGGAGAGGCCCAACCCAAGTTGAAATGATGCGGCTCTCAAGAGACGTATCTCATGAGAGACGCGTCTTCATGAGACACGTCTCATGATTGACATGTCCTATGATCAGACATGTCTCTCATGATTACCCCTTCAATTATAATAAACTACGATTAGTCTCTTAAAATCGAACATAATAATATATATGCACTATGATATAGTTCGATCTGAATATCATCATTTTATATATTACTCAAAGCAGATCACAAATATATACTTAGTTTTTGGGGATTTAGATATAAATGATGATGATAAATAAATGAAATCATCATTTATATCTGACCGAAGCTATCAATCCTCAACATATTAAGAGGGTGAAGGTGCAAAATATGCAAATATGTAAAATTGTCAAAATTGACAAAAATGGCAAAAAAGGGGCAAAATAAGGGTCAAAGTAGTTGGAAGGTTGTTTTGGTCAATTTTTTGAGTTGTTTATGGTTTTTAGAAGCATCATAAGCCTCTTGGATCATGAGGTAAGGGGGGAGGAGAGATTTTTGTAATGAAAAATCAATGAAAAACCCTCCATTTTACTCCATTTTTTGAGAAATATGAAGTTGCAAAGTATTGTACGGATACATACTTCAATATTTTCAAGGTTCAGTCAATTTATTTGATATTGCTATGAGTCTAATGCATTCTAGTTTTTGTCTCACTCAATTTCATACAAATTTGAGTAAGTTATGGTAGTTTTATGGATTGCAACTTTCTAGATTTCTCTGTAATAGTCGTGTTCCAGTAAATTGTACGTGTAGGTACAGCCTCCAAATGAACTAAATATTATATGGTTGGATAGAGGGAAGAATTATCTTTCATTTGGTGGTGATTTGGTGCAATTTTATCAAGTATTGAGGAAGTTACAATCATGTTTGTGAAAGTAGGTCTGAAACCCTCTTAGGGTAAGCAGTGAGTAATCAAAATTATTTTCCTTCATTTCTACCTAGTGAAATCCTCTAAAATTTGGTGTGTAGTAGTATTTTAAAATTTGATAAATGATATTCAAGGTTGAATTGGTGGAGAATAAGGTTTTGAATGATTTTTGCTTTGCTCTAGGACTGTAATTGTTGCTATAGTCTGGTAAAAACCAGTTACAGTATGTATTAATGAGTTTTTCTTATGATGATGAATAATTTATTGTGTTTTGATGCTTTTATATGGTTACCATGTTGGCTTGAATCCCATTCTTGATAGGGTTTGAAGTATTTTCAAGTCTAATGGTCATTTATAGTGACTGTCCTAAGTTGGCAGCATTATCACAGTCCTAAATAGGATAGTTGTGCAAAGTTGGAGTTCCCTACTTTATATGGCCATTATAACTTGTTGGAAGGAGCCCTATTGATAGGTATTGTATGTTTATGAATCTAGAGATTCCTTATTTGTCATGAGTTAAGGTTGGATGAACCTTGTGAGCCTAATAGGCCTAATTATTGGGTTAGGACAATCACTTGTGAAAGTTCTCAAATTTGAGTTGTGAGGGTTGGTGTTTTAGGTTTGAATCAATCAAGTTAAAGTTTTTTAAGGTGTTCTAATGGTTCTAGAAGATATTTTGTGCCTTATCTTTGTTTTGGTGTCTTGAATCAAGAAAATTGTGAAGAAAGTTGCCTTGTAGAATGGGTGAATGAGTTGAAATCCATTATTGTGAAATATGTTCCATTTAAGTTGAAGTGTGAATCGTCTTGCTCTGCATCACTTCCCTAAACTACCTTAGACTACCTAATAAGCTGAAAAGGAAGGGCAAATCAGACTCTATTTTCCTTATGATTTATGGCAAAGGTTTACTGAAAGCGGGTGAACAAACCACAGATGTCTCAGATTGAAAACCAAATGGCTCTCTACCAAAGGACATTAGCATGCCACTTTAGAGTCTTAGAGATGCACTGACGTCTTGTACGAACATAGCATCAAGTTGCAAACTGAAACACATAGTCTATTGACAACCCAAAAGTTTTGGTTTTACAATTTAATGGAAAGGTATAGAAAGACATAATACAACAAGAAGAATACTATAAATAATAAATATAAACTATCCTAATATCAAAATAATGAAGAAGAAAGAAGAATAATTCCAACTCATTGAAGGTCCAATTCTCTAGAAAGCTCCTCACAATCAAATTGTACCTACACACATAGTCGCAAAAAAATGTTGGGGTTGTGTTTTGAGGTTTACCTTAGTCAAACCCCCATTTTGTTGTTCCCACCTCCATAGACAACCAATAGACCACAAGATGTAGAAAATTGATAAAGGAATAGAAGGAATAGACACAAGATAATAGAGAGCAAAGACAATCTAGATGCTACTCTACAAGTAAGATAATGAAAATAAGAAAATAGACACAAGGATAATTGTGGCAAAAAGGTTGTTCCTGATGGTCAAGATTTGAATAGGGATGTTACATTCATAGTTGACAAAGAATCATAATGCCTCTAATGTTCCTTGACCTGGGAATTCTTTCAAAATGGAAGTGTGATGCGTAGATGTTCGTGCAGTGCACGGGTGTCCTTGACACAAATTCCCTCACCAACACAAAACGACGATGACACGTGGAAAAAGCGAGGCAAATGTGATAGATTTTTGCATTATTGAACTTGTAAGGCTAAAATGATGGTATATTAATGGGAATTTGCATGGGGTGCAAATTTATGCCATTACAACATGACATAAACTCTTAAAAGTTCAAGCATGCCAAATTTAAAACACACATGTAAAGGGAATTTTAATACACTTCTAAAGTTCAAACATGCCAAATTTGAAGCACATAAATAACATAAAGTTAATTTAATAATACAGATGACGTAAATTCTTAAAAGTTTAAGTGTACCAAAATTCAAACACTCATGTAAAGGGAAAATTGACATGCTCATACATTTTAGACGCACTTCACACAAAGATAGTTTTCACACACATAAATTGAGTGATAAAATTAAAAAATTCTTAAATTTCAAGCACATTTCACATAAATTTAGTTCTAGAGGACACTATTTACACATACAAATTTAACACTAAAGATAAAATGTCAAACAAACACATAAAGTGAATACCAAAACTTACACACTCTTAATAGAAAGTGGATGTGAAATTTGAAACATACATACACACACCAAAAGAATAATAAGAGGACCAAATCTAAGTAAATGGTAAAATTTAAATACATGCAAAGTGAATGCTAAAGTTAGTTAAGAAAATACACACATACACAAAGTGAGTTGGAAAAAACACATACACACATAATAACTAGATCAAATCCAAGTGTAAGCAAAATATCACATTTCAAATACTAACGTTACACATTTACAAAGTAAGTGCTAAAATATAAAAGATTCCAAAGTTCAAAGAAACAAACATAATGAATGTTAAAGCTTATAGTACACACAAATAATAACTAGATCAAATCCAAGTGAATGCAAAATATCATAGTTCAAATGCTAACTTTACACATATACAAAGTAAATGCTAAAATATAAAAGATTCCAAAGTTCAAAGAAACAAACAAAATGAATGTTAAATCTTATAGACTCTTCACATAATGTGAATCTAAAAGTTGAAACATAACACATATAGACACACACACAAATAGTAAGAGGATCAAATCTAAATGAGTTGTAAAATTTAAATAAATTTCATATAAAAAGAGTGCTAAAGTTAGTTAAAAAATACACATATACACAAGGTGAGTGTTAAAGTGAATGTGAAAGTTGATTCAAACACACACTTCATGCACACAATAGTAAATAAAAACATAAAATTAATTCACTTTACCTTATTCCTCTTTTAATTAATTTAAATAAATATCAATTTTATTTAAATTACGTCACTAATTTATCTTTTCCTTCCCATTTTTAAATAAATTTAATTATTCATTTCCATTTTCCTCTATAATTAAATAAATTCTTATTTATTTAATTATTTTATCATTTTCCCTATTCTATAATTAAATAATTATTCATAATTTCCTCCTTTCTCTCATTAAATGATTGTTTTCAATTATTTAATATTTTAACACTCCACCTTCTTCTATAATTAAATAATTATTTTTAATTATTTAATTTCCCTCTTCTAAATTAAATAATTGTCATTATTTAATTTAAATTTATTCAAGTAGCTAAGCCCTAAATCTCAACTAACTTCTTAAGTTTTGGTCCATCATTCCCTATCCTTGTCTCAATTAATCTCATCCATTGATCATGCTACATCATCATCCAATCCTAGCCCTTCATTTGAATTGGGATTTCTATAAAAGCAAGCCATCACCTTCATTTCAACCTAACAACTACAGTCTTTGAAGTTTTGCTATCTTGAGATCTAGCTATCTTGCATCAACATTGAGCTCATCATACAAGTTGCATACTACGTATATGAGAACAAAATAAAGAAAAATGGAGAAGATCAATGGAGATGAATCAACTACGGCATAGAGATTGAGTATTATTGCTTTATTATTGTGATTTTTATTGTCATTTGTTCTTCATTGTTGGATTAGGGTCTTCATAGCTTGAATTAGATAGTTGTGGTTGATATTATTGATTCATGTTTATTCCCTGAATTCTAACACCGACCTACAGTTTCCACAATTGAAACATTTGAAAGGTAACTTACCTTCGTAATTACTAGTCCCCTTTTTTATTCTTCTTATAAATTTTTCTTCCACTACATCAAGATCATCCAAATTTGATCTATTATCTTTCTCTATTTTACATGCTTTAAAGTCAATTTATTTTCTTGATTCACTTGTTCCAAATTCTCTCATTTAAAAAGTAGTTAAAGCACCAAAAAATGATCTTTACTATACTGATCTAAATTCTAAGCTTCTTCAATAGCATAAACTTTAGCACTATAAGATTTAGGAAGAGTTCTAAGTACCTTCTTCACTACTTCACTTTCCACCAGATTTCCACTAAGTTCATTGATGGAGTTGACAACTTCATCCACTCTATGCATGTAGCTTGCAACATCTTCATCTTCTGACATTCTTAAGGTTTCAAACTTTTCTTTCAAGTTTTGTATCTTTTCTTTCTTGACCTTATCATCACCTTCATAGATACTTTCTAACTTCATCTAGATGTCTCTAGTAGATTTGCAACTAGATATATTTGCAAGATTTGAATCAACAATACCACTCATGAGTGCGTTCTTTGCTTTACCATTGTCTTCATAAGCCTTGATTTCATTATAAGTTGTCAGACCATTAGCAAGCATATTATATCCAGCATCAATTGACTTTCTAGCACCATATCCTAGGGAAACCATAAAAATTTATATTCTTATTTTCTAGAATGCATATCCAAATCCATCAAACAAAGGAGCCTCCTTACGTGCCATTCAGATCTACCTCAAGAAGTTAAGCTTCTTCTAAGGAACCTTGCTCTGATCCCAATTGTTGAATGCACATGAAAAATAAGAGGGGGGTGAATTGGTTGTACATTAAAACAATTAAACCCTCATTATCATTTAGATCTTATTAGCCCTTAAATTGTTATTCAGATATAGCATAAACAACAAAAATTGAAACACGTCAGCATACTCCACACTTGAGAACACCATACTTACATGAAAAACCCAAGAAGGAAAAAACCATGGTGAGGATTAGCTCACAATATAAATTTATTGCAAAACCAGATACAAAAGGGCTCACTATCATAATAGAAAGAAGATAAAAGAAGGATGTTACAATGAGAAATCCATCTCAAAGCAACATATAATATCCACCACAATGCTCTCAGAACATCTACAACCTTACTAAAGAATGTAGACAGCCTCTGCTCACTGCTTCAAAAATTCTAATGTTAAATCTCACACTAAAGTTTGCAATTTCACACTTTACATCACAACACTTCATATCACACCACAACACACTCTTCTCCCAATAATCTACCTTACATATATACCATCCATAACTTGAAAAATATCTTCAAGTCAGCTACAACCAAGTGTATGCGCATCAAATCTATAAATTCAAATTAGGTCGACACTAAGCATTCTTGTGGTGGAAATGAATGAAAGTGGACCACATCACTACTTAACTCAGACCCAAATCTGCTTCAACACTCCATGCCATGATTCCAAAAGCACCAAATCACATTCGTAATTAGTGCAAACACCTAGGTCAATCGAACCCATGTAAACACCATTAAACACTTAAGTACACACTTCCTTTTAATCCAAGAAAACTCACGGACCACACACAACACTTGAATATAGTATGGAATATTCCATAAACCACCTAAGATCCAAAAAAATCCTTTACACCCTTATACACTTGAAGAATATATTCATTTTGTACAACTAGATAACCTTCCACAAACTACAACACATGAATCGAACCTGGTGGAGCACCAAATCTCAAATAACTCATAAATATGATAGATACAAACATTATAAGAACCTTACCAGATCCACAAGACTAGAAGCCAAAATACAAAGAAATGTGGAGAGAAACCTTTTCTCCAAGACACCTTACTTTCACAGTTCACACACTATAAACACAACTTCCTTTACACAATGATCCAAAAGCCCAAAATCTAGATATAGTATCTCTAAACATCTATGGTCAACATATCTAAACTACACAAGAATAAATTCACTTTAATGAAGAAATTCAAAGCACAAACTAGAGCACCATTCTGCCATATAGAACACCTCTCTAACACATTGTTTTCTCTTTTATTTAAATTTTCTCAAAATCACTTGGAAACTAAGCAATATAAACACTCTCTCATCACAACCATACCATATGCACCATATGCAATACCTTCTCAGCACCTCAACCATATCAAAACATCCACAAAAACTACCTTATCATAGCTATCTTAGAGGTTGACATCAATGATGTTACTAATCACAACATAATGCAACCAATCAAAGAAAGCATCTTCAAGAAAAGCCTTCAACATTCTCTCACCAAGGTTGACATCAATGCAACAACATAGATCTAATGACATCAATGACAACACAAAATTCCAACAATGGTTTTATATAAATCTTTAGAGAGGAAAACCTTAGCACAGACTCAATTTTTAGGATAAGACAAGAATAATTTTTTCGACTTGACACATGTGAATTTGTCAAGAAATTCAGCAATGGTGGTTTGAAAATTCCAACAAGGTAAAGGTAAACCCCTATAATTCCACCTAAATAGAAACATTAAGAACCCTTTATTTAGATAGTAAAGTCTCAAGTCCAAGACTATATGACCAAAAGGGAAGCACAAAAAATTAGGGCCATGTTTAAGAATGAAGTGTCCACATGGTTTCCTTTAAAGAAAGAAGACCCCTTACTGGGATATCGAACAAAAATGATGCAAGGTATGAGTCTTGTTAACTAACTCTCTAGGCATGCTTTAAGAGGAATCCTCCCAAAAAACAATATTAAAGTAATAATATTGAGACATTTACAAGCATTGTTAAGCCATTCATTCTAGATTAAAATCAAGAAAATTCTTCCATTACTATTCTTAATTTATAAATAAATTATAATGTAAAATAAGACCTCAAATTCCCAAAACCTACTATGTTGAAAACGCACTAACACACATAGTAGTTTACCCTAGTATTCAAACTATCCATTTACGCCTAGATTAGTTATAAACTAGTCAAATTCCATTTTAACCTTCATGATGGGTAAAAGGGTTGATTGGTTGAGTCAATATTTTTCAACATCAATAAATTTGATGGTTAATGGAAATTTCAGGTTGCTTGAATAATTTTTACTTTTGATTGAAGAGGTTTTATTGGGGCTATCGTTTGCATCTAGTCACTAGGAGTCATTTCTATTATTTCTTCATTCTTAGTTGTTTGGCATAATTTTTGGTATTTTATTTCTTTTGGATTGATTGATAGTATTTCTAATTGGTTACTATTGATGATTTTATACAAGAGTGGTAGTGTCTAGGACAAGTTGAAGAACAACTTGATCCAAATGTGAAAATCTAGTTAAATCTCACTCAACAAGAAGATGAATCTTGGGAAGAACTTCTATGTTGTAATTTCTTCAAATATATTGGAATTCATCCTTATTAAAATTTAGGATCTTAGGATACTAAATCATTATAAATAAAATATAAAATAAATAAAATGAGAATCATAAAAGCATAAATTTTACACATTACACAAGATATACATGGGGAAAACCATTTTAAATAAAAAACCCCATAAAACATAATTTTATTAAAACATTTACAAAAATGGTCTATTGTAACATAGAATGAAGTTGGAGAATAGCTTCTCCTTACTTCCACATGGCCAATAATACTTCATGTGCATAGAAATATAATTCATTATATATCTCCAAATTTTCACACTCTCAAATGAGAGAGAACCTCATTAAATAAAGGAGAAAAGGTAGCATAATACTTGAAGGGGTATTAGTCACATCTATTCAACAACTACCATTCATGTATAATTAATAATCTAATTGTTATTAGACTATAATGATTTCAAATGGGATAACTTAATAAGTATATAATCTATAAAGTTGTATAACCTTATATTAGAACAATATATAAATGTTATAAGAGTATGAACCCTAATAAAATTATGTTCTAATGCTCCCCCTTAGTGTTAATAGGGGCATCACATGGGTCAATGCACCAATCTATGACACAAAAAAGGTGTCACTTTTCCAAACAATCACAAAATTAGCCATTGTGCCAAATTTGGTGAGCACCAAAGGCTTAAGTCATTTGGCGTGCGCCAAATTTGGCACATTCCAAATGTAAAAACCTATTAAAACCAAAAAAAGACCTTTTTGCCTGCATATTTCTTAAAACCCATGGATTTCTCTTATATTTTTGCTCTCTCGAGTCACACGCGCCAAAAGGAGATCAAATTTTTCTCCCAAATTGTCACGAGGATGCCGCCAAGACATCAAAGAGGTCAAATATTGCAAAGAGGTATGTATTTCCATTGTTTTTGTTTCGAATTTGAATTAGAATGTAGATTGAAATAGTTTTTTTTTTTAAATTGTTCTAATTTCTAAGGAATGAATCTCCACCTCCAAACATTGAGAATTCACAATCACCCCCTCACAAAGAGCCTCTTGAACAAGAACTACCTCAAACCCCTCTGTCTATTCATAGGCATCCAAAAGGAACACAAGAGATTATCTTAAATCAAATTGAAAACAATAAAAGAGAGATTGAGCAATTGATTGGTAGATTAAATGAGCATGCTGGGTTGGTGCAAGAAGTTGGGTCCACGAAGAGGGGAAGTTTCAGATGAAAAAAAAATTCTCGCACAAAACGCATACGCGTTATGTATCGCATACGCGATCCTAAATCAGTAACGCGTACACATTATGGTTCGGGATATGAACCTAAAACGCGTACGCGTTATGAAATGCGTACACGTTAATAACACGTACGCATTCCAAAATGCGTACACGTTCATAACGCGTACGTGTTCCAAGACGCGTACGCGTTTCACAATGCGTACGCGTTCATAATGCATACGCGTTTCTAAAGACTATTTATTTTTTTAAATAAGCGATTGTGAAAGTCATTTTCACAGTCGAGTTTGGAGCGCCAGGACAAAAAACAGCAGTCACGTACATGTTTTGGACGACCGAAATCTGCCAAATTTTCACTCTCACCTCCTCCCGTCGACACACCTGACCTCAGCGACCTCCAGGTTGGTTGAATTCTACAATATTTTTGCATTATAATTGCTATTTAGTTATTTTTCTTTTATAATTGCTATTTAGTTATTTTTGTTTAGTTTGTTTTAATTTAATATTTAATAGTTTTTAAACTACATTTAATTAACTGAAAACATCAACGAAACAAACAACATAAAATTTTAAATCAAAAACCTGATTTGACACATTTAGTTTTGAAATTTGAAACCCTAAACTGTAGGTTCTAAAAAACTAATTTACTCAGACGGTTAATCTTTGAACCTAAACCCTAGAAAACGTAAACTAAAACCCTAGAAAACGTAACATAAACTAAAACCCTAGAAAACATAAACTAAAACCTTAGAAAACGTAAACTAAAACCCTAGAAAACATAAACTAAGACCCTAGAAAATGTAAACTAAAACCCTAGAAAACATAAGCTAAAACCTTAGAAAACGTAAACTAAAACCCTAGAAAACATAAAGTAAAACCCTAGAAAACGTAACGTAAACTAAAACCCTAGAAAAGGTAACGTAAACTAAAACCTTATTTGTAGGTTAAAATTAGGTTAAATCTAGGGTACAATTAGGGTTTGGCTTAAACTTTAATATATATTGTATAGTTAGATTTCAAAATTACAATTAGGGTTATGATTAGGTTTACTTGTTTAATATTAAAGAATTCAATTACCTGCTTCTAGGGTTAAAATTCATTCTAGGGTTAGGGTTCTAAGATAAATATTCGGGTAAGGGTTGAGGTTAGGGTTTGTATTCAACTAGGTTTAGAGTTAGGGTTATATTTTTATTAGGGTTAGGTTTAGGATTATGAAATTATGAATTAAAATTTAAGATGCAGGTTAGGGTTGGAGTTAGAATTAGCCCCGTCAATTGGTGTAGGGTTCTAGGGTTGGGGTAAAAATTAAATTAAGAGTCTAGGGTTAAATGGCTATAATTTTGGTGAGAGTTAAACATTCAATCAATATTTAATTAGGTTTATGATTAAAAATTTTATATGCATTTAGGGTTAGTGTTCAACTAAGGTTATGATACCTGATTTAAATACAATTAGGGTTAGAGTTCAAGTTAGAATACATTAGGGTTCAAGTTATAATTAGGGTCTATGGTTCAAGTTATAATTAGCCCATCTATGGTTCAAGTTAGAATTAGTGTGATAAAAATTCTAATATAAGGCAACATATCCCTAGATGAAATCGTATTTTAAAAAATTCTTCATCTATATCGATTAAATTTTTTATCTTAAACTTGAAAAATAAATCTATTAGCAATGTCTTTTTGAACTGAATCCCTGTACTTAGGTACCTAAGGTTTTTGATGGTTTCATAAGGATTTAAAAATCATGAATACTAGTGGAAATTTTTAAAACACATAGGGTTTTAGTCTTATTTCTTCAATTTTTGTTTCTCACAATCTTAGTTTTGAAAGAGTTTATTTACAAACTTATATAACAATGGGGTCTTTAGGTGTGATCAACAAAGTTTATTTTTAGTAGAGATAATTGTGAGGTATCACAAGACAATGCATTTCCCTCAATTTGTTATAACAACCATAGACTTTTAGTCATAACATATTGAATTTTCATTTCCTTCACTCTTGATTCAACATAATCTAGGTCGATTGTTACCATTTTGTCAAAGGGGGTCCTAGAACATCAACTTATAGATTTTCCTTCATTATTATTACTCAAAATTTTTAAAAATCAAGAAATTAAAATGTATAACTCTAAATTCTATAATTGGTGAAGGATTGGGCTGCAAACTTTCTTGGATTTGACCCTACCGAATTGGTAGTTTGGATTCCTTTTTTTGTTGCATAATTATTACTTTTAATCACTATAATTTTAATTTATTTGCATCCTTTAAGTTTCATGTAGTATACTATTGTTTAATAATTTATTATTAAAATAATATTTAATTCTCATACCTTTTATGTCTCTCATATGAACAATATTTTGTGTTCTATGGTAACTCCTATTATCATTTCCCCTTTTCAAATGTACCATGATTCCTATGTTTCTATTATTATATGTTTAAATGTATCCTTATAACCAATTTTTTTAATTTCTAGATCTTAATGGTTATTACATTATTCTAATATACATAGACACTAAACCCTACATTCTAAAATATGAACACAAACCCTTACCCAAAACTCAAATTGTAAACCACAAATTTGAAATTTTCAAAACTTGTACAAACTTAAATTATAAACTTTAATGTGTACATGCTATGGATTTTTAATGATAAATCGAATGGTCTTCAAATGAATTGCATTTTGGATTTGTGCACGTTCAATGTGATTTTTAAATAGTTCTTTCAAATTGTCTGCATTATTTAATTAGTTTGTTGATATATATTTTTTAATTGTTTAACATGTGCAGTTGCCATTTGGTTGTACATTCACATGGGTCCACTATTTAGCATTGAGGATTTTATGCCTGAACCACATATTCCTATAGATCCCATAGATCCTAACCCACCACCACCAGAAAACCCCATTCCTCCAAACCCTCCACCTCCTAACCCCCCACCCCCTATAGTAGACCAGGATCAGTTGAGAGAGAGCATTAGGGAAAATCTTACGGTCATTCAAGAAAATATAGATCTGATAAAAAATGAGCCTAGAATTCCCCCCCATCTCTCACGGTTTGCATCTACGATGCAAATTATTGTCGATTCTTTGATTTATTGATGCGGACCTAGATAGTTTCCATCAATGGAGAGACGAGAGGAGACAATTCTATGCAGATGGATTGTCTTATAAAGAAATTAATGACCTTAAAATTACCAAAGAAGCCCTGTGCCAGTATTTTTTTAACCCCCAAACTAGCCAACCAATTCCACCCACCAAAAAATGAATTTCAATTTTATGGTGTAGGCACCCCTTGATAGCTGCACATTTTTGGGATAGATGGTGGATGGTGTTTGATACTCCACCACATGGCAATTCTGAGGTGCCCCTATACTTTTTGAGAAAGTTATGGGCAGAGTTTGAGTTGGGTTTAAAACCCAACTATTTTGATATGAGGTCATTTCAGGGAGCTGGGCGTGGCATGCCCCAACATAGATTAGGAGCACGTGTTGATCCTCAACGACGTGCTCCAATTGCTCCTATTGTTCCTCCTGCTTCTCCTGGTGTTCCTGCTGCATTTCAGCAGCAAACCATGCTATCGACATTAGGAGCATTGAGTTCACTTTCAGGACATCTCACTCATCAGACTTCACACGCGGCGGCTGAAGTGGTCAATAGAGAGCATGGAGGCTCCAGCAATAGGAATACTCAGGCATCCACTTCAGGTGACCCACCTGCGTCTGAGACAGAGTCATTTATGGATTTACTATATTCTGAGCATCATCTTACACAGGTATGTTCATCTTTTGAACTTAATATATTTTTTTTGGAATGTGCAAAATTCATGTTTAAATAATAACATCAAATTATATATATAATACAATATTAATTCAATAAGTGTTTGGTGTAGACGCATGATCAGACAATTCCTGAAACTCAAAATGATCATGTCTATATGTCGAGTGTTGTAGATATGGGATCACCTTTTGGTCAAGTACTTAAACCAATATATATTAAATTTAGTTTGTGTGGATATATATATCTAATTTATTTTGAATGTTTACACATGATGTGTGATTGATATATATTATATCTAGATGCAGGGAGGTCAGATGAGCATGCCTAGTGCTGACCAAGCACAAGTTGTGGTGAGCGCTCCTGAGTCATCATCAACTCAGGTGCGTTCTTTCAAAAAGTTTGTTAAGTTTGAATTAAATACACATCATAGATCTAATTTAATTTTTACATTTACATACACATGCATGAATGATCTATACAAATTGTTGTACATATATATGCAGGCATTTCATGAGACACCCATTGCAGGTGCACCTGAGACATCGTCAACATTTATGCATGGGCAATCTCAGGTGCGTGATCTTGAGGTCATACCATTCAAGGTTGTAAACTTTACTAAATATCCTAAACAATTTTTACGGATCTTTTAAATATATATATTCGAGGTTTTAACATATTGATTGCTTTATATGAATATGCAGGATATAGTAGATCAGGCATTTGAATCTTCTCAAGTGACAGTTATGCTACCCGTTGAACAAAATGTTCCAGTAGATCCACATGATCATATGGTAAATTATTCATGTCTTAAAAATCATTTTTATTGTATTTACTAGATATTTAATTAATTAATTATTATCCAAAAGTTTATATTTTGTCAGGTTTAAATATGTTTAATTATATCAAAATTTATAAATAAATTTAAATCTAATTTCAAGTTACTTGTACTCTTTTACAACATGATGCAGGTACATCTAATCGACCTGGAACAAAGAGGAGACTTGATTTGACTGATCAGCCTGATAGTTAAATGGTTTTAAATTTTAAATAGACGAGACATCTCTAGTTTTATTTAAACTTTTATGTGTTGGACTTGACATATACATATTTTTGTTTATTTATATCAAATGACTTTAATGTGATGATTATATATATGCAGTCAATTATGATCATGTTATGTTCATTTTGATGATTATATGCACTCATATGTATATGTAGATCTAGATATTTTATCTAATTTTCAAGTAATACATGCACTAGATATAACTTCTTATCTCTACAATCAAATTTCATAAATATATAATTTATCACATGGTTAAAGGTGATAAATTTAAATATTCCTTAAATAGTTTAGATTATATTCATAATAAATTAAGAGCTCACGTAATTTTAACTATTTACTAATTCTAGAAAATATTTGAACAATTATATGAAATGTATAATCTATAAAATTGGAATGAGATTTTTAAAATGCTACTAATAAGTTAATTGAAAATCATACAACTATACAACACGATGAAACATATATGTGTGCTCATGTATATCCAATTATTTAGCTTATCAATTTTTACGTGAAGACCAAAAATTGATATTTACATAGTCTCTTGATAAAATAATTTTTCAGTGACAATCGCATGGTAGACCAACTTGATGAGAACCTGCAAAAATAATTAATGTAAGCTGTAAGTAGTTCTATAATTTTTTTGATTCATTTAAGTAAATATATAGTAAAAGTTACAAAAGTGGATCTTATAAATTTCATAAAAATTCAAATGATGTTTTCCATAGGATGGATGAATGGGATGCATGTCATGAACCCTAAGGTATGGCTTAATGGGTCCTATGAGAATGGCTTAAGGGGAATTATGCGAGTGACTTAAGGGATGCAAGATTGTGGAATAAGGGTACATGTAAAAGGATATGACTTAAGGGTTCTAAACCCTTAACCCTAAACCCTAAACCACGTGACCTAAACCCTAGAAACCCTAAACTCTAAACCATGTGACCTAAGGGGATGTCTTAAGGGGTGTTGAGAGAGTGACTTAAAGGGATCTAAGAGGATGG